>CALNHX010003661.1:0-144438 GCA_940337035.1 Agriotes lineatus | reverse complement strand
TAGAGGTCATGCCCTACACCCCATCGACGGGTTTTTTAAATTTTAAACTGCTTTTCCTCTGCAGATTCAATTATGGACACAGACAGCTCATCAGAGGAGCAGACCTCCACAGAATGCTCGACAGACTCATCTGATGACGACGAAAAATTGGAAACGGCACAGGTGTGTGGAGTGCGCATGCAGCTGCCTCAAGGGCTGTGCGAGCGAAAAGACATCTTCGACGAATTCTTCTCAGTCCACACTTGGAATTCCCTGTCAGAAGTACACAAGCAGCATTTAAAGAGTTTGCTTCCTACATTTCCCGAGAATGACGAACACGAAAAGAATGTTACTTTATGTAAATTATTTAACAGTGAGGTATTTAGGTTTACTAGTCCACTTGCACAGTTCCACGAACACTTAAAGGCTGGCCATTATAGGCCAGATATAGCAAAAATGAGGCTTTTAATTAAAAAAGCCGAGCGAAAAGAGGCAAAGTTTAGACATAAATTGCATCGAGAGCGATTAAAAGAGGAAGTCTCCGAGTCAAGGAATAAACTACTTAATTTAGTTAGAAATTTACCTCCAGGTGTTGAACCCAAAATGGACAGGCTCGCACCCAGTACTCCTTCATATATAAATCCAATTGCGTTCCGTACTAAACGAAGATATTTTCAAGAGCTTATGGCAGTGCGTGAGAAAGTGGAAGAAGCGGGTTTTTCATCTGACGAAAATTATCCTGAAGGGCCACCAACTCCCGTATCGAGGAAACAAAAAAGGCATTTGAACGCCATTAAAAATTCTGTTTTAAATAGTGAAAGAATCGTGTCTACTTTAGCAACCAAACCAAACTTGCTAGACTTAGAGAGGCTTATAACACCAAATTCTAATCCATTTTCTATTTCTGAGGACTCTTATAAAAATTTACTTCTAGGACACAAAAGAAGACGTTTGGAAGACCCAGGTGATCCGGAGTATAACACGAGTGGTATTACAGTCACAGACATTGTTAATCGAACAGATTTATCGAGCTTTAAAAACATTAGTTGTACAAGTGCATCAGTAAATTCGTTAAAACATCACTTAGAATTTAAGCCAACTATTCACAAAAAGAAAATTAAAAAGGAACCTCCACCCTCGATACCCCAATCACCTGAACTAATTAATAAATCAAATCCATTTTTCGGTCACAGTTCGAACTCTGAATTAGATTCTGATTCTGATTCCTTTTTCGACTCGATAAGCAACTCTGTACCAATAAAAAGCAAAGTTAAAACCAAAAAACCTCAAGCTCGACCGTTAGTGAATAAACCAATTAAAAAGGAAATTAAAACGGAACCTTTAGATACTTACACGCCAAGTACAAATAGTTTAGAAAGTAAGCCTTGTATTGATGATACTTCATCGATTACTAAACCATTAAATTGTGTATCTCAATATGGAAAAATTACTCCAGCTACGTTATCTGACCTAGATGGAATAGACATGATGAATTTACCGATAGACTTGGATGATTCAAACATTGATATTTTAGAATTTAATAACAAACCTGAGCTCATGCAGGAAACACATGCAAATTTTCTATCTTTGCTACGTGATATAATTTGTTCCACAAACGAGCATAGGATGAGTATGAAAATTTTAGAAGAGAGATTAAAATCCTGGCAAGAAAATCCTATTAGTCCTCTCAATGATTGGTACAGTTTATCCGATAACTGGGTTTCTCTACTGCCCCTGGCAGTAAACTTTCTTAGCGGAAATTTTTCAGACCAGCCAGAAGACTTCGTACCTTACATAGAATACAAAGAAAAAATCGATATGTATCAATGGATAGGAGCTGGAAGAGATTCTGACAGTCTACTGTCTCCACTGTGTCAGTATTGGTTAGAACATCGCAATGAAATGAAGCCCACTGTATTAACAAAAATTAAAGAAGATGATGTAGAAGTAAGTGATAGATCTCAAACCCCACCTCCTCCTCGCTGCCCTACAACATGGAGTATACGAAAGGCCAACTCTGAAGAAATCAGATCGTTTCAAGAACAAGAACGCAAGAGATATAATAGTCCACATAAAGCTTTTACATATAGGTGTAACGGGTACGAAAGTGTAGTGGGGCCGGTCAAAGGCATATATAATAATCAAAATATAGGATCTACTAAAGCCAGAGGACACAGTGTGCTAAATGCGGATAGGCCAAACTATGTGACAATTTTAACTTTGGTTCGCGATGCTACGGCACGTTTGCCCAACGGCGAAGGGACTCGGGCGGATATTTGTGAACTACTGAAATCCTCTCAGTATCTTTCATTAAATGTACCTGATAATGTATTACAATCTGTAGTTAGTGGTGCTTTAGATAGAATGCACACTCAGTTTGATCCATGTGTAAAATATGAATCTAAACGTAAAGTGTGGATTTACTTACATAGAAATCGATCTGAAGAAGACTTTGAAAGAATACATCAGCAATATCAAGGCATGAATAAGAATCTAAAGAAGCCAGTGTCAAAAGGTAAACAACTTGGTAAACCTAAACCACCAAAACCTGAAAAGACAGTTAAAAACAGTGTGAAAATAAATTCCGAAGTAAGTCAAATTGATAAATCTAAACTTGAACCAAAAACCTCTGTGCTTATTCAACATACCCCTGCTGAGCAACAAGTGGGAACGCCTAGTGCAAGTAGTCCAGGGCCTTCGAAACAGAGTGGAATTACCAATAAATTGGCTGTTGCAACAAGCACTTGCCTTGAACAACCATTGATACAAAATCGACAACGAAAGGACAGTTTAGGACATTTAACTTCTTCACAGCAAACGGTTAACATCAGAAAGTCGCCGACTAAGCATCTGCAGAAACAAATGCCACCTTTAACTCTCCAAGATAAACAAATAAGTGAAAGTATACAATCGCCACAAAGCAGTAGTGCAATCTCTCCAAGTAAGCATCAACATACTAGTAAAAGTTTAGTAAAAATAATCTCGTCGAACCAAGGTAAATCACTTATAATACCAACTTCTAATACGCAACTATTAAAAGAGCAGAGGCATACTCCAACCAAGCAGATTACACAGCAGCAAGCTCCGCAGCAGCAGCAACAGCCCGTAACTCAGCAAATATTACAAACAATTGCGCAGCAGAAACAACTGCTGTTACAGAAACAAAGTGCGGAAGTAAGTGAGCAGAAAATTATTGAACAAAAACCAACAGCAAAAATACCTGTGTCGATACAACAACAAATTCTTCACTCAGTTTCGCCTCAGCTACAAAATATAAAAAATGTTACCCTTTTGAGAAATGCGGCATCCCTACAATCTGTTGCTCATATTCCCAATTCTCAAACGCAGAACTTGATGACTCCTGTTAGTCTGACCTTGTCGCAATCGGATTTAACACAGGTAAAAGATGTAACCGTAGTAAGTACAATATCACAACAACCAATTGTGCAAGAGCAAGTAATTCAAAGTGGCATCCAGAATAAAGTAGCGCAACCAAGACTGACACCAGCTCAACAGCACCAAATTTTACAGTCGCTGAAACAGAAAGCTTTACCACTGCAACAAACCGTAATGAGTTCCCAATATAGAGTCTCAAAACAAAAGATAGCTGCGCAAATACAGAAACAAGTGCAACCTACCACGGGGACATCTCTTTTAGGGCAATCTAAAATTGTTACATCAGGTAAATGTAAAGCATAAGTAATGGTGTATATAAATTAATCTTTGTTATTATTCTACAGACGGTGTTCCTAACAAACCTATTATGACAACAGCTCAAACTCCACTAGTTGCAAAAGTCTTAACAAATGCAGCTGGCCAAGTTATCTCTGTTGAAAGTCTATTGGCTCATCAGAAACAGCATGGTAGCTTACCACAAGGTGATAATTGTTTATTTAATTTTACTTTTTGAATGCGTAAGAGGCGATAATAGGTTCTATGGTTGCAGTTCAACAATGAATTTATTTACAGCTACAACAGAAATTTTTCACAAATGGAATAGTATTCGTAATTACAAAATCATTTAGAAGTGGTGCTTTTCTGCATAGCAACGCCAAATCGTTTAGAAAAATTGTACTTTTTTGCATGAGAACACTTTTCTGCATAGCAACGCATATTTTAGTTTTTAAATGCATAATAAGAGAAGTATTTTTCTCTTCTTGCACCTTGGATTGAAAAACTACACTTCTCTAAACTTATACATTGTACTATTTTTCCATTGATCGTTTATTTATGGGTTACATTAATGTATAAAAAATCGTCTATTAATGGCCCTTCTTAATGAATGTTTTTTTATTAATGAAAGATTTTAAAAATCATTTATTAATAAACCTTATTAATGAATGATTTTTTTAATTAATAGACTATTTTGGTATAGGTCATCAAAGATACCAGTAATGTCAAAACTTTGAGTGTCAAATTCTTTTCATGGAATAAATAGCTATTTTTGTATTAAGGGCGTGAAGGAGGCGATTTTGGCCCGCGGCGGAATTATAAGCCAGAGGCCCGAAGGGCCGAAGGATTATAAAACGCCAAAGGGCCAAAATCGCCGTTCACGCCCGAAATGCAAACAAGATTTTTTGTAAAATCCACCATAAAGCTTTGAAAAATAAATGGCACGATTCGTTCTCAAAAATCAAATTGTTGTTGGTTGCCAATGTGATGCTGGTTTTTTAGGCCTTAGGGTGCAAAAGGCATTATTTACGCCCGCAAATTATTTTTAGGCCTTAGGGCGCAAACGGCACTATTTACGCCCGCAAATTAATGCATAAATGACCATATTTTAGTACGATTTTACAAAAATTATATTTTCTTCAAATTAACAAGATACGATCAACAAAAAAATATTGTAACTAACTTGTGTGTTAATCAGCAATTAACGTGCGAGCGCGTTAAAATGTCTCGATTATTAATCACTCTCATTAACATATTCGTTTGTTAAATAACTTAATAAAACACGTAATTGTTCTCATTCCACAAAAATATTAAATCATACTGCCTGTGAGTTTTGTATACAGGAACATGGTGTAAAGAATACAAGGTGAAACGCTCCCGGGATGGGCAGTCGTTCAGAAAATAGAGGGGAGATGTCAACCAATCCCCGATGGTCCTGCTCAAGAAATCCATCACGGCCGCGATCATGGTGTAACCATGGTTGCGATCGTATATGTTGCTGGCACTGTCAGTCGATGTCAAATTCGGGGTTAGCAGGTTACATTTTGCGTCAATCTGACACCAACTGACGCAAAACCTAACCTCGAATTTGACATCGACAGCGTCTTCAACAATACGCTTCAGTACTACCAATAGTGCCATTTGTCGGACCATGTCCTACTGGTTGAATTTGAGGTCCGCCCACATTCTGCGGAACGTTACACCTTGTATTCTTTACACCATGTACAGGAAGATATTTCCAAAAATATGAGAGTTACGTAAAATTTGTTAATATAAGAATAAGAATTTTCTTAGAGCATAGTGCGGCTTTTACATGCAAACAAGTACAGAGTGGTTAAAAAAGAGCTACATCTAGTATGCTTTGAATTTCCCAGAATGCAATACCAATAACAATCTAGTGGCCTATAAAAATTTACAAGCAAACAAATTTCAAAGCCAACTAGATGTAGCTGTTTTTTAACCACTCTGTATATAAAAACAGTTTAGACAAGTTAAAAATTTTAAATAAATGGCGCAGTACAATAGGCATGTGAGAGCTCGTAGGTCAAAATGAGTTTTAATTAGTGAGCTGTATTAATCTGCTGCCTCCATCGCCAGGAATTGCGTTGGAGTAAAACACTTCACTACTTTTAATGCTGTTTAATTAAACTAATAACAAATACAACACATTTTAAACGCTTAGGACATCTAGCTTAATACCGCAGCACACCTTTACGCGTTGGTTAGCAGTAGCATACTCTCCGAGACCTCGGCCCACCGGCTATAAGAAGGGTGAGGCGCAAACAAGGCATAAAGAAATACACAAAATACAAATATACACTAAAGGGGTCAGGTTGGTTCACATTTAACACAGTGATTTTGAACCAGCATAATACATACATTTTGTAATAGTAAAAATGATTGAAAAACAGGGGGTCTAATATCATCTTTGTTATGAGTGTTATATTGCTGGTTATCACCATTTAACGCAAAAATATTTTACATACAGGGTCCGGCATCAATGGGTGGGGGTGGAAAATATTTCTAAAACTGTGCGAGTTACATAAATATTCTATATATAATACACTCACCGGCACGAAAAACGGAGCACTTGCATTTTTTTATTAGATTTAAAATTGTATCCGTTTGTGATGTTTTATTATTACATTTATTATTATACATTTATTATACATTTAACATTATAACATGTATAATAAATGTATAATAATAAATGTAATAATAAAACATCACAAAGGGATACAATTTTAAATCTAATCAAAAAATGCAAGTGCTCCGTTTTTCGTGCCGGTGAGTGTAGTTGTAGATACAAATATGATGCACATTACTAAAATAGTTGTGATTATACAGGGGGGCTCAAAAAAATGTGGTGAATCAAACTTAATTTTTTTGAATGGTATGCCCTATATGTGGGCAGCTTGAAAGTTTTGCATTGAAATACTAATCATTTTAATATAAAGTTGTATGGGTCTGTCAATTGTGCAGGAGATATTAATAAATTTTATGCAAAAAAAAAATTTTTTAACCTCGTGCGGCTGCTGTAAGTAACAAAACAATTCAATGAGGGAAATGTTACCAAAGATTATGTTTTTTATGAACCACCTTTCAACTGTAAAATCTGTGGTGGATCTAGATATTAATGTTATACAGGCTGCTCAACATTTGCTAATTTAATCATTTCAGATTTTTTTCAAATGGAATACCCTGTATATTTTTGTATTTTTGAAAAGCTCTTTTGATATGTTCATACCTCTAAATTCAAGTGTTTTTCAGATATGCATATTTAAACATAAAAAACAATGTTACCCTACCCCCTTAAGATACTTTGTTTCAAGGGATAACAAACAAACGCCATTAAAATAATGATTTAAACACTTGAGCTATCTAAAAAAAAAACAAGACCAGGTTTAGGAAATATAAATCTAGTCAGTGTTGATACAAGAAATAATAAACATGAAAAAACGAGAAATGCAGGAATAAATTAATTCCAAGGTCAAATAAGATCAGATAAAAAAAACAATAGCAAATACACCAAAATCCTGTATATAATTACATTAAATGTTCAAATAGTTCTCCTTCGATGCTCTTGAGTGTTAAAGCTATAGAGATATGCAAATATAATTATTTCAATGTGTTTAAATAGAACGCACTGTATAATAAGTTTGCAGATATGGTTGCGTTAAAACCGAAAAAAGCATTTGTTTAGGTATTTCAATCACATTTGGTGCACTAGATTACTGTACTCTTAATGATTTAGCTGGTGCTTCTCAAAAGCCTGCACCAGAGCTATTGCGATTTTTGTTTTTCAGTAAGTGATTAATTTTTAGTGCAATGTACTTCTACTGAGGTCAGTATTTAATTTAATTACCATGCTTATGAATCACCCTATATCAGGGACGTAGCTAGAATTTTTATGTAGGGTGGACCGTAAATGGACCAAGATATTATTGAGTAGGCCCCTATGGTCGGTAATTTTTACACGATTTTTGTAGGAAGTAAGTGAAAGAATCTTACCTAATATAAAAGAATTCTGTTAATATCTATGGAGTCCAATGTCCGAATAATTTCTTCAGAATCCCCAAAACAGTTTTAATGTTCAGAATAGTTAATCGTTGCTCACTAATTTTTTTGCAAATGTATGTTTTCAAACGTTTTAAACAAAAAAATGTACGCTTGCAACCCACACTAGAAACCGGAATAGTGATAACAATCACTGTTAATTTATAAGTTTTACAAGACACAATTTTATTAGTGTTAAGTAGACCGATTAGTTGCATTATATTAATAATAGATTTTTTTGTTCGTACTGATTTATTTTTTGGTGCAATATTTTTAGTTCAGCTTTTAATGTTTCACTATTAGCCTTTGAATGATCTGCTAAAGGTTTCAAACTGTTATAATCTAAATAATATTTATTTGCCGGATAGAGACCACTGATCACATTAATAATATTTAAACTGTAAAAATTTAAATATCAATGATCACACATATATAGTTCTTATTCACAACCATATATGTAACAAGGTCATTACGGACTTGGAAAATGACCCATTACCAACTTTTTGTTCCTACCCCGGGCAGGAAGTAGATAACAGCTGTGATGGCAACGGATTTTCGCTGCATTGTATTATTATTAGCTTAATGTCAGTTTTAAAGAACTGTCAAATCAATTTTTCCAATTCTTGTTTAGAATAAAGTGGTTGTGAAGAAAATAGTAACAGTACGTCCCCGGATTGAATTTACAATAGGTATGATTGACCAAAAATTTTTGAATTGAAATTTCATATTTTGGGATTCCGCCCTGCTTGGTGTGTCACTTATTTTTGGTTTACATTCGATTTTTTAAAGTCAAGTAGGCCTTGACAGGGAAGCGAAAACAATTTTATTTTCAGTTAAACTACCCGTTTTGTTCATGATACGACAAAATTGTATTAAGAAAAGTTGTTGATAATGATAAGTTATGGCCCTATACCAAATTTCAGAAAGATCTGTCGACTTATAAAAAACTTATTTTTTTGAAAATTGTATTTTATTGTCAGGTAAACTACCCTTTTTGTTCATGATACGGCAAAATTGTATTAAGAAAAGTTGTTAATAATGATAAATTATGGCCCTATACCAAATTTCAGAAAGATCTGTCGGCTTATAAAAACCTTATTTTTTAGAAAATTGTATTTTATGGTCAGGTAAACTACCCTTTTTGTTCATGATACGGCAAAATTTAATTAAGAAAAGTTGTTGATAATGATAAATTATGGCCCTATACCAAATTTCAGAAAGATCTGTCGACTTATAAAAAACTTATTTTTTTAGAAAATTGTATTTTATTGTCAGGTAAACTACCCTTTTTGTTCATGATACGGAAAAATTTAATTAAGAAAAGTTGTTGATAATGATAAATTATGACCCTATACCAAATTTCAGAAAGATCTGTCGACTTATAAAAAACTAATTTTTTAGAAAATTGTATTTTATTGTCAGGTAAACTACCCTTTTTGTTCATGATACGGCAAAATTTAATTAAGAAAAGTTGTTGATAATGATAAGTTATGGCCCTATACCAAATTTCAGAAAGATCTGTCGACTTATAAAAAACTAATTTTTTAGAAAATTGTATTTTATTGTCAGGTAAACTACCCTTTTTGTTCATGATACGGAAAAATTTAATTAAGAAAAGTTGTTGATAATGATAAATTATGACCCTATACCAAATTTCAGAAAGATCTGTCGACTTATAAAAAAGTGTTATTTTTTACTAAATTGTATTTTATTGTTAGGTAAACTAACCTTTTTGTTCATGATACGGCAAAATTTAATTAAGAAAAGTTGTTGATAATGATAAATTATGGCTCTATACCAAATTTCAGAAAGATCTGTCGACTTATAAAAAAGTTATTTTTTAGATTAAACAAATTGCATTTATTCAAATGACGGTTTAATCTAAGTCGACAGAACTTTCTGAAATTTGGTATAGGGCCATAATTTATCATTGTCAATAACTTTTCTTAATTAAATTTTGCCGTATCATGAACAAAAAGGGTAGTTTACCTGAAAATAGAATACAATTTTCTAAAAAATTAGTTTTTTATAAGTCAACAGATCTTTCTGAAATTTGGTATAGGGCCATAATTTATCATTATCAACAACTTTTCTTAATTAAATTTTGCCGTATCATGAACAAAAGGGTAGTTTACCTGAAAATAAAATAGTTTTCGCTTCTCTGTGAGGGCCTACTTGTTTTTCAAAAACTGAAAATATTCTTAAAATTTGTTTCACACCAAGCAGGGCGGAATCCCAAAATATGAAATTCCAATTCGAAAAGTTTTGGTCAATCATACCTATTGTAAACTCAATCCGGGGACATACTGTAGATACAATAAAATCACGGAATGAAACGGTGCACGTCATCAAATATTTAGTTATGAATTTAAAGTTACTGGCTGATGATGCACACCGTTTGTTTCCGTGGTTTTACTATACCACCGTGGTGTAAAGAATACAACATAAAACGTTACCGGAGGTGTGCAGTCGTTCAGAAAGTTGAGGGGAGAAGTCAACCAATCCCCAATGCCGCTACTCCAGAAATCCATCATGGCAGCACTGAAGTATATTGTTGCTGGCACTCAGTCGATGTCAAATTCTAGGTTAGCAGGTTAGGTTTTTTGTCAGTCTGACACGAAGCCTAACCTCGAATTTAACATAGACAAAGTCACCTACAATACACTTCAGTACTACCAAACGTATAACAGGAGTCACAGCATTTTTAAAGCAAATAGTTTGGGATAATTCTATAATAAAATCAAAATGGTTCTTGTTCTTGTTCAGTATACAAAATCATTTTATACATGATATTTGGTCAAGTTAAAAGAATGCGGAACTGTAACATTAAATATGGTTATTAAATTAGACTTAAAATGTAGGACCACTTCTTATTGGTTGAATTTGAGGCTCCATTCTGCGGAACGTTTCACCTTGTATTCTTTACACCATGGATACCATGGTGAAAAGTTTCAATACGGTCCAGGGATTAAGTACTTACCCGAGACGTGAAGTGTTGTTAAATTATTTTCTTTTACAGACACCAAATGTGCCTCATTAATTTCACTTTCGATAAATAATTATTGTTTTAATTTTTCCCTTTACAATAATTAGCCCATTGCCTAACATTTTTTTGTTACCACTGCCACGATCATGTTTACATCCTGATATCGTTTCTAAAGCTCTTTTCCAGTTTTTAATATCAACACCGAAAAACACGTTACGGTTGTCCCAATTTACAGAAAAACAAATGCGGCATCACAGAGCAAATCAAAGTCTATATCAATCCCCTCAAGGGCACGGAAGCACTTTATTTTTCCATTATTGCTGAAGTAGAAGCTGCACTATTCTAAACTAACGATAAAATTTGCGACCCCTCATTTGTTTTTAACGTTTTTGGTGAAGCATAATAGTCCATTAAGGTTATTTTGCGACTACCACTCATTATGAAAATTATTAATTACAAATCACCTTAAATTATCAACACGGATCACATGACAATGCCAAGTTGTGCACAAGCAATAACCGACTGACTCAATAAATGTATCACCTCGTCACAAGACCAAGCGTAAACCAAGAAGGTAGTGCATTTGAAGCAATATGATCTTTTATTTATTTGTCTATATCAGTAGAGAAAAAATTCTTAACACTTAAGATAACAGTCGTAACCTTTATATATCCAACTGATATTGTGTTACATATTATGCAGATGAAGGCGTTAGCATTCATTTTTGTGCCCTTTTATATTATTTTAATTTTTATCTGAGTGGTTATTTAATCCGAGTTTTGTCGGTGCATCTATTGATTCGCAAGGGTGTGCACATGAATGGGCCTCGTCTACCCGGGCGCAACCCTAGCTACATCTATGACCAAAAAGGTGGTTATATACATAGGCGGAACTGGGAGGGTGCTTGGGGGTGCTTAGCACCTCCTGCATTCAAGTTAGCACCCCCTGAGCGTGAACTTAAGATACAATCTGTAAAGTATGGTGTTGATTTTACAGAAAATGAGTTCTCGTGTCATGACGATCTTTGCTTTACTACAAACAATTAGTTAACATGCTATACGCTTAGTTTTGTAAACGGACCCATGGGTTCCGTATTATACCGTGTATAACACAATCTGATCATGGTATACCCCCATTTTTTCTTTATTCTGGAACATCGTATGTACTACACATACATTTTTTCCAATTCCAGTTGCAGCGGAAGTTATATCAACTTTTGACTTTTAAACGGAACACCCTGTATAAGTATTATTACATTTTTAGTTTCTACATATACTCCATTTACTTGACATCTGCACTGTCAGTCTCAAATTTAAAAAAAATGTCTTGACTATACCTCAAAAATAATGTGTTTTTTTATTAGACTGTACAGTAATTTAATTGTTAAAATGTGAAAAATAGCAGTGGTGCCAACATAATGTCAGTTTGACATTGCAGATGTCAAGTAAATGGAGTATAATTTTCTAAATCCAATGATACCACATATAGTCCATTTACTTGACATCTGCACTGTCAAACTGACATTATGTTGGCACCACTGCTATTTTTCACATTTTAACAATTAAATTACTGTACAGTCTAATAAAAAACACATTATTTTTGAGGTATAGTCAAGAAATTTTTTTTAAATTTGACACTGACAGTGCAGATGTTAAGTAAATGGACTAGAAGTGACATTTGAAATATCTAACTTTTTGTCATTTTATTTTTATTTCTTAAAATAAGTGCACCATAACTGCTCCAATTTATTACAGTCGACCGATGTAATGCTAGAAAAATCAAAATCACGTAAATAATATTAAATTATGTGATTTATGAGTAAACAAAATAGTTCAAAATGGTTTCTGAGACAAAACTCATTTTTTTTCAAATTGAACCGTGTTAGGTACCTAACAATACCATTCAAAACTACCATTTAAAAAGGAATCTGCCCATATGTTTTATTTAAATGTGCAACTAATATCAATTCAGTTCAGAGAAAATTTTAATTTTATTTCAATTTGGCCTCATAGGAATTTATTCATTTCCAAGGTAGAGCGCGTCAAAACATTGGTTACTGCGTGATCAACACGTGCATCCTACGGCAGCTGCATTGTATTGGTCCGTCTCTTGTATGTTGCAGCGCCTGCACAGGTGCGGATTGCATGCCAGTTGAGCTTGCGATCGGGTAAATTAGGACGTTTTGAAAATATGCCAAACACCCATACCGATAACGAAGTTGTTGCAAACGTAATTTATTGTTAATCAAGTTGCCAATACCACTGGAGTATGTTGTGCCTCTGTATATAACGTTATTCGTGAATACAAAAACTGCCAGTCGTTTTTAGCGCCAAAAACAAATCAGAATCGTTCGTCGTGTGGGATTAATACTGCCCTGTTCAATGCAGCGATCACGTGAACATCGCGTGCAATTGTTTACGCGTGCTCTATCTTGGAAATGAATGGACTTTAGCACAGCATTGTCAATTAAGATATTGGTTTGCAGCAGGAAAATTTTTTTCATTCTACATAAATAATATTAACATGTCCACTTTTTCATCTTTTGCATAAAATTGTGGCATTTAAACCAAATTAATTATAAATCAGTTTAAAAGATACAGTGAAAACACAGGTTAGCCAACATACATGTTTGACAAGCTAAAAATTTATAATTTTTTCAAAGCAACCTCAGTTACTTATTACTATTTAATTGGAACAAAATTAAATATTTAAATTTTTGTTAGACCATAATTTTGGTTGTAATTGTCAGTTGTAAAATGGACATACCAGAAGATCCTTAGTAGTGATACCGTAAAATCATTTAAAAACGGGGCAGAGAGTGCCATGGAATTTCTGTTTTAGATTCGAACTTTAGTTAACAGCCATTTGTCAATTTATTAAATTAACCTCAAACAAGGCATACGTTTTATTAAACGTCAAGAATTACAATAAATGTTCAAAGACAGAAATTTCAACCCTTTGAACATTTACTGTAATTTTTGTCGTTTAATAAAGCTCATGTCTTGTTTGAGGTTAAGTTAATAAATTGACAAATCGCTGTTAACCAAAGTTTGAATCTAAAACAGAAATTCCATGGCACTTTCTACCTCGTTTTTAAATGATCTCATAGTTGCTATCCAAGACAAAAAAAAATGGAACAGTAAAATTAGGTTCTGCTGTGTTTGTGTTTCTAACTTAATTATCAACTTGTTTATATGCTGCTATGAATCACAGTTGATATATGTAGTAAATTGTAATTATTTAAAACCTGGTTTAAGCTAATGAAATAATGACACAATTCGTTAAGAACCTCTTAACCACACAAATATTTAACAACCGCTAAATATATATTTTGACAGCTAAGCTGTCATCGTCCGTAGTCTTGGAGAGGAACTAACAAACATAACAAAGTTAACCAAAGGTATGCTCTTCGCCACATCACCACTGTTGTATTAATGAAATAATGCTAAAATCTCTTATCAAGTTTTATCTGTCTTGGATAGTGCTTATATATGCTCTATAAAATACCCACAATTTGCATTAATATACACCATCAATGTTAAATATGCACTATAAATGGAAAATATGCACTCTTAACATTTAAAAATACACAGATTGTTGATATGCAAACTTTCATTTAAAGAAACAAATTAAAAGAAGTAATAAAGACTTGAATTTTTAACATACGAGGCGTGATCAATGTATTCGCAGCCTAACATTTAAAGAAACAAACAAGACGCTTGAATCAAAATTTATTTTTCAATGTAATCACCCTGAACAGCAACATAATTTTCCAAACGATGCCCAAACACAGGAATTTTATTCAGTCGACACCAATATTGGACCACCACATTGAAGTGCATCTTTAACAGATTCTCTTCCATGCTTAAACTTCGTACTATAAAAAAAGGTAGCCTCGCCGACTGTAGACACCGGTAGATTTCAGATTTGCACAAATATTTAATCACTGCGTAAATTTCACCTATTACCCTTTTACATAACCTAACATGTATTGTTTTACTAAACAATTAACAGCACAGCAACCAATAGACGGTAACTATTAAATTTTGATGGGTGCTACTAAAAACGACTTATGTCAAATGACTGCATTTGTTTTTTAAAATGTCTAAGCCTTCTATATTAGGTCACGAACACATGAGCACTCCTTCGTACATACTTTCAGGAATGAATAATTATTTACACAAAAATGATAACCAATATTCCACTCATAAATGCACAACGTAAGAGAGATACTTTATAAATCTATACATCAAGTAGTAGTGGTATTTGATATAGAATGTAAATTGTTAACTTATTGTTATTAAATCAATATATAGTTAAATATTTTTGTAAATTATCGGTAATAGTGTATTAAAGGGCAAATAGTTTTTCTGGTAAAAATGTTTTACGAAAAGTTTTTGTTTTAGCAATGTCACAAGACAAGCTAACTTGATCAAATTTATCAAAGTTAGTTTGTGAAGGAATGTTGCCAAAAACCAACAAATCTTGAGGATTTTTTTTTCCGAGCAAAATCATGACCCCGAAATACATTTTGTGGACTTTTTCCCAAATATCGGTATACAATGCATATGACATTTATACTAATGCACAATGATGTGTTTGAAATACCACCATGATTAAAACCACTGATGTCTCAAAATACAGTAGATATCAATTATAACGACATTGGATACAGCAACATATCAGTTATAAAAGCGAAAATTTAAGGTCCCGACCAGAGTCAATATGAAATACATTGCGAATGCATCGCTTATTACTACATCAAATATTACGACCTACCTGATATAGCAACCAAAAAATAGGCAGAAATTTGATAAAATATAGAGCGTGTCCCCAGATAGGTGAAATGACTCTTGTGAACGGTAAAAAATTTTCGATTTAAATTTTCATTTTTTGGGGTTCAGCCCTGATTGGTTAAAGGCGAATTTCTAACATAATTTCAGTTTTGAAAAATCAAGTATGCCTTGGAAATTTTCAAAAAACCTATTTTTCTGTAGAGTAAAGTGTCTTTTATGTGAGATATACGACAGAAAGTTATTAATAAAAGTTGTTTAGAATCAACATCTAGGCCCATATACCAAATTTCAAAATCCTCGGCCAACTTTGATTTTTCACATTTTCTTTCAAGGTTATTTCCCAAATCAGAGAATTTTACTTTTAGCAAAGTTTTTTATTGGAAAAACAAATACTTTTAACAAATTGGTTTATTTCATAATAAAAAAACTTTGTTAAAAATAAAATTCTTTGATTTGGGAAATAAACTTGAAAGAAAATGTGAGAAATCAAAGTTGGCCGAGGATTTTGAAATTTGGTATAGGGGCCTAGATGTTTATTCTAAACAACTTTTCTTAATAACTTTTTGTTGTATTTGTCAGATAAAGGGCACTTTACCTTACAGAAAAATGGGTTTTTTTTTAATTTCTAAGGCATACTTAATTTTTCAAAACTGAAAATATGTTAGAAATTCGCCTTTAACCAAGCAGGGCTGAACCCCAAAAAATGAAAATTTAAATCGAAAATTTTTTACCTTTTATAAGAGTCGTTTCACCTATCCGGTGACACACTGTATATCGTATATAACAACGAGCGGTGGAAAAATTCCAGAGAACGTTTCCGGTATTACCAAATTTTGCAGAAACCGTAAAGAAGCTTAGTGATGTATTTCTGTATTCTGTTCAGTTGTTGTTGTTAGTGCATCCGTGAACTGTGAGTTCATAAACAATCGCCATGTCAAAGCGGAAAGCTTTTACCATAAAGGAAAATTGTGCAATTATTTGGCATTTAGGAGCCGAAGAGTCGAATATTTCTATAGCTAAGGAATTTTATGCAAGTACATTATACATATTTGATACTAGAAATACGATGCCAAATTTTTTGAAAGCAAACAATTATATAGAGAATATTACATAAAGTACATTTTTTTTCTATAATAATTTTCAAGGTCAACTTTCTAGGGGATAAGTTGCATTCCTGCAGGGTCCCTAGTTTTAATAATGTTGGTACATAGATTTTTAATTCTTTATTTCACTAAAAAAAGATTGTCATTTTGACAGATATGTCATAATTTAATATCGCTTGCTTCATTTTTGCATTTAAAATATTTCTTGGTTTTCTTTTTTTATCCGATTTTATTGATGATGATGGCGATTCCATGTTAAAAAAAGAAATTTGTCAAGAGTTCAAATTAAGAAACTTTGACATTCAAAATTGACACATAACCATAATTTTGAAAAAGTTCTACCAACACGAGGTATAAAAATTTCCTAGCGTTTTAATCACATATCTACCAACATTGTAACACTTTGACAGTTATTATAGAAAAAAAACGTACTTTAGTTATGCTATTCTAAAACTGCATAAAACAACCGAAATTACCCAAGATAAACAAACACGCTCCAACGGCAACCGATATGTTCAAACACGGCCCACAAGATACAATCTTTTCTGCATTGGCATTCATTTTCAAATCAAAGCTTGCATCACATTTGCTATTGGCGCAGCGTCTGCCTTTACTTTCGGATTGCATTACATTTTGGGAGTACATTTGTAAATATGACGATAAGGCCACGAGTTATGGCGGTCTTAAATGCAACATCGCGAGCCTTTGCATCACATCGAAACTGCTATATCGCCGTTTTATCCCATAATTCCCATATAAATTAGGAGCACATTTCGGCGGCTAGCTGCTTGGTGCATAATGATACAAGCGAGTGTGTTGACACATAATTTAGGTTATGTTGACATACTTCAATATTTTTGTACATCTTTTAAGGGGTATCGAATAGCAATCTCCGGATCTCATTACTTAAACCTTGTTATAATAGTATGATGATAAAATATAATGTTTTCAATTATAGAATAGTTATTTTTTTCTAATGACATATAGGCTGTTGACGGCTGAGAGCCTCTAGTCCCTAAAGAGCAGGCAGTAAGGAAGTATTTGAAAGAATCTTACCTTGTGTAAAAGATTTATCCTGTTAATGTTTGTGGAGTCAGATGTCCGAATAATTTCTTCAGAGTTTCAACTGTTTGCCAAAACATTTGTAATGTTCAGAATGGCTAGCTGCTGTAATCATTCCTCACTCATTTTATTACGTCTTAAACAAGAAAATGCACACTCACGACGCGCACTAGAAACCAGAGCAGTGATAACAATCACTGTCAATTTATAAGTTTTACAAATACAATTTTATTAGTGGTAATTTGTATTTTATTGTTTTTTTGTTCCTACTGATATTTACTGTTTGAGGCAATATTTTTAGTTTCGCTATCAGCCTTTTAATGGTTTCAGATTGTTATAATCTAAAAAATATTTGCTCCCAGATAGAAAGCACTGATCACATTAATAATAGTCATACTGTAAAAATTCAAATATCAATGATCACCCGTAAATAGTTTTGATTTTCTTTCACAGATGCCAAATGTGCCTCATTAATTTCACTTTAAATAAATAATTATTGTTTTTCCTATTGCATAAAATTTTTTGTGTTCACTGCCACCAGCTGGTGTCGCAATTTACACAAAAGTGCCTGCAAACAAAACAAAATGTTTGTATCCTAACCACGTTGGATATAGTTCGAACCACCTACTGCCGAACTGTCTTTCCCTGTTATCAGAAGTGGGTTGGTTCATCTTCAGTACAATGTGTTTTTTCAACTTCGTCAATTTCTTATTTGCTTAACTATTCCTCATAATCTTCTGATTTTCTCTTTTTAAGATTCAGATTTGCTGTTGACTAATCCTAAATCAAAGTCTATATTGATTCTATCATGGGTGGAGAAGCACTTTATTTTTCAATTATTGCTGAAGTAGAAGCTGCACTATAGTAAACTAACCATAAAGTTTGCGACTCCTCATTTGTTTTTGTCTTTTTTGGTGAAGCAAAATAGTCCATTAAAATTCTTTTGCCATTTATACTCATTATGAACTACAATTCACCGTAAATTATCAACATGGAGACACGGATCACATGACAATGCCAACTTGTGCAGAAGCAATAACCGACTGATTTAATAAACGTATCACCTGGTCACCAAGACCAAGTGTAAACCAAAAAGGTAGTGCATTTTAAGCAATATGATCTTTTATTTATTTGTCTACATCAGCACAGTAAAGAAATTTTTTAACACTTAAGATAAGAATGGTAAATCTCGTGGCTCCGATGAAAACATAATATGTTTAACCTATATTATGTTACATATTATGCAGATTGTGAGGGCCTGGTACATAACCCTAGAACGCATACATCTAGGAAAGTTACATTAACGTATATGTGGTGTCGTATACGACACCACACCTTTTTTTGTTTAATGAGGCACTTTAAATTTACTATACGCCCTTTTTAATATCTGGAAGTTAATTTTGACCGCATAAATGCATATTAAAGCGCAAAACAGAAGTTAAGTGGTTAAAATATTCATTTATGAGTATGAATAAATTAATTGTTAAATCTAAGGAACTGATCAGGTATACTAATATCTACGTTAAACAGTTTTAACAAATAAGTACAGTGTGAATTTTTTAAAACTCAATTGCAGCAGGCCTTGGATAGACTGAATCAGTTGGCAGTACTGAAGTGTATTGTTGGTGACACTGTCTGTGTCGAAACTGACGCAAAACCTAACCTGCTAACCTTGAATTTGACATAGACTTACAGTGTCACCAACAATACATTTCAGTATTGCCAACTGATTCAGGCTATCCAGGGCCTGCTGCAATTGGGTTTTTAAAAAATCACTCAGTAGTCTCTCTTCAGCACATAAATTACACTTTAGGTTATCAGGTTAGGTTTTTGCGACATTGCACGAAATGTCAGTGTGAGTTTAAGGTTATAGCCAATGACACTAATGACAGTAAATTAACCGTAGCATTTTCGGCAATTTGCCGTATTTCTGGCGGAGTGCAGGAAATTTCTGAATTCATTGTGAAACACTAATCCACACTAATTTTACAATCTCACGTGTGAACGCTTGCGAAAAATGACGTTTATGGTGAGTCTACTTGATTCAAATTTAAAATTTTGTTTTAAATGTATGCTTTGCAATAAAACTGTTACCAACTGTTGCAAAATTCCCTAAATTACCAAAATTGATTTTATTTGTTGTCAAACGGTATTTATCTTGCAAATTAGAAAAAATTACATAAAATACTGCAAACTGAACTCGTGTCAAAATACAAGTTTTATAAAACTCGTGTTTTAATATATACTCCATTTACTTGACACCTGCACTGTCAGTGTCAAATTTAAAAAAAATTTCTTGACTATACCTCAAAAATAATGTGTTTTTTTATTAGACTGTACAGTAATTTAATTATTAAAATGGGAAAAATAGCAGCGGTGCCAACATAATGTCAGTTTGACAGTGCAGATGTCAATAAATGGAGTATACTATTATCTAAGCAGTTATTTAATCCAAGTTTCATCAGGCATCCATTGATTCACCAAGGGTGGGCACATGGACCCCACCCCTAGCTACATCTGTGTTTTATAAGCATAAAACTGAATTAGTATTGGCTAGCATTTACCAGAAATGTATAGCAAATACTTTCAACTTTTTTTTTTTTAGAAACGGCAGTATACATATAGTTCGAAAGAAACTCCTGTTGCATGTCATAAACTTTCATGGTGTCATATCTGTGCGGTGTTGCCGGTATGTTAACAGAATTTTAACAGTTTACAAGATCGACCTATAATGCCAGTTTGAAATGTCTAAATCACCTCCAAAAACAAATTGATACTTGTTTTATGTGTTGATAAGACTCCAAAAAGCTTATTCGTTTTAAAGAAAAGTTGTTCAATTACATAAAACCTCTTTGAGGATTATCGTTTTGCCACTTAAATCCTATATTTTTAAAAGACTATGTGAGAAGACACTTGACTGCCCGTAGAAATTTCTTCTTCTCTCAGTTTTTTCTAAAACCCTTTATAAAAGTGTTACATGTTGCACTAAAAACAAGAGTATGTAATATATCTATTAATACTTTTAAATATTTTACATTAAAAGCATTTAGGCTTACTTTTTTCGTACATCTCATAAATCGTATTTCGAATAGCAGCCTTGGTGAAGTAATAAGTTTAGGACGTTACCGTTTTTTGGGCGGAGACGCATATATTTCATTTCATTAGCTGCGATATAAAGCTTACTGTTAAAACACTGATATTTAATGCTGCCGCAACTTGCCAAGGTAAATTTTAGAAATTGCCTTAGCTATTTAAAAAGACTGGAAATTACCTTCTTGGCGGCATTCAACGATATAAAAGGGCCCCCATGATCACATTTCTGTTAGAAATATGTTATTAATTAAGCAACAAGTTCGTATAAAATTTAATATGAAATGATAATTGTGCAACTGCGCTCAGAGCAGCCAACCTCATGTGTTTTTTGTCGTTTCCTGTTGAATCTCCATCAACTTTTTATTAGGAATCTTCTTCGCTGTAATCCTTATGCCTGTTTCAGCGTCGGATTTGTAATGCGGTCTTGTACTCTTATCCATTTTTTCCATATTTATTAGGAATCAAAATTTGTATTTTTCAGAAAAATTTAACAACAATCTCCGATATGTAACCTTTATCCCCAACCAACTCATAATTGGCCCATAATTATGCTCTTTAGACGTGTATTATGGCACCTATTATCCACTTGTGGATTAAGGTTACTTTATTCCACTGTTAGAAGAATGAGAAAACAATGAACACAAATCAATCAAATTTATTGAACTACTTAATATTAACATTTTCATTTATATTAACAGAAAACTCATTCATTTTATTATATTTCATCTCGTTTCCATTGATAACAATCTTATTGTTAGTCATATCTTCGAAAACCATAGTGTTTAGCGAATTATGTGCAAGAGGGGACTCGTTATGGAATCCTCTATATACCTTTCTGCTGTAGTGGAGAACCGCCATCCATTATGTCGTTTAATAGTTGTAATATCAGCACCTTCATTGGCCTATAAAGTTGTTGAAGTGCATCTCATACAGAGCTGGGTAGTATTTGTATTTGTAAATACTTTTTTTTATTTAAATACTTTATAGTATTTAAATACTAAGTATTTAAATACTTTTTAATGGACGGTATTTGTATTTCTAGGTGAAAATACTTTGCAAAGTATTTAGTATTTAAATACAATTTTGGCAGTATTTAACCCTCCAGTACCCGTTCAAAATTCTAAGACATTAGTACCCGCACCGGTCTCGCAGACCGACACCCCTCTGCCACCTCCATAAGAATAACGAGATATCTTATGGCATTAGTTTCTTGTTCACTAACGTCTTCATAATCAGATATTTCCTGTTCAGTGTCTCTGTTCATTTCCCTAGTTTCCAATAAATTATCTTCGTCAGACGATGGCACATCATCATAAAATGCGTTGTCGACATCCTCCTCCGCTATTATATCTCGCATCGTCTGTTCTAGTCGCGCCTGTTCTTTCTCATAAAATCTGCCATGACTGTAATAATGTTTTAGTATAACAGTGTTACTAAAAATGCAGAAAATACTTCCTTCTTCTCACATTGGTCGTATATCAAAGGTAAAAATAAAAACAACTCGGGTACCCGCTTCGGTCTCTGAAACCGAAATTATAAATAACTTTTAAACCACTGCACGCACGAACTCAAAACTGCATACGGATCTTCAATGGCAATATATAGGAAGGTAGATAAATGGGCGGTAAACTAACGCTAGCACATTAAGTAATATACTGCATCATGTGTTTGCTCGGTCTCACAGACCGTAAATGGGTACTGGAGGGTTAAATATTTTTAGGATATTTAAATAGTTTTACAGTATTTACATACTTTGAGAGTATTTAAATACTTTCAGAGTATTTAGCTACTTTTTATTTCTTCAAATGTATTTCTAACTAGTAAATACTTTTTTTGCACTCATGATTTCAAAATTCATATTTCCCGGTCATTCCCGATGCGCCGAAAATGACTTTTCCCGCACCGGGGTGTTTTTTACTTTCCCACAAAAACTATGGCAATTGTGTGTTCCAGGGGCGCTGTAAACGTCAACAAAAGCTAACAGGTGCTAGGATACTTATAAAAATTTAGTAATTTGTGCTGCCAACTCAGTAAAGTTGTAAAACACTAAATAATAGTTTTTTAACTTTTATAAATATTTTGAGTTATTCGTTACAAAAAACATTGTACCTACCTCTTTCGGGAAGAATTTTCCCGAATTCGCACTACATGCAGCACGACCGAAGGGACATTTTTAAAATATTTAAATACTTAAGAAATATTTAAATACTTTTAAAGTATTTAAATACGTTTAGAAAAGTATTTAACTATTAAAAGTATTTAAATACTATAGGTATTTATTATTTAACTACCTTTTGCTCAAAAAAAGTATTTAATATTTAAATATTCAATTTTCAAAAAGTATTTAGTATTTAAATACTTTTTAAAAGTATTTTGCCCAGCTCTGATCTCATACAATGTCCAGAGTACGTTTTCATGTTTGGTAGTTTCAAAAACGAAGCAATTGTTGACGGTACTTTTGCCAATGTGTTGATTTCAACAGGCTGCAACGTACATTTTTGATTATCATATCGTAAGAAGAATCTGGTATGTGAAAACTGCTTTAGGCGTAGAGAAATATACTTTCTGCACAAATCTACAGCATTGACAGAAAATCTTTCCTAGATAATGGTGTATCGGGTCCTGAAACAAGTAAATATGACCCTGTACCTCGTACATCACCAATTTTCAAATTCGTCGATTCACAAGATCTACAGGCACCTGCAACCCAAAATAATTCGAAATGTATACCTATTGCCTAAACAATGCTATTTATGACCTCAATCATCAAATACTGCTCATCAGAAGCCTCCGTCAAAAATCTGTTAATTTGTTCTTTTTCCAAAAGGATGCTTTCTTCAATTTGTACCCTTTAGTTCGCTCTTCAAATAAGCTATCAGCTTGCCATACTTTGAAATATCTATATTTTCGTAACTTTTATAGTACTCTTCGACTTAGAATACTTAACCACATTGATGAAGCCGCATACTTCTTGATATTAAAAAAATATGAAAGCATGACATCATTCACTCTCTGTTTTCTTCTCTACTTCTGTAGGAATAGAATCAATTTGTTCTCGCATTTAAACATTCTTTCGTGAATAAAACACCTTCTAAAACACTTATACAATAAATTACTATTGTTAAATACCGGGTGACCATAAATGGTTGTGATTTTTTTTTCTTAGGTTGGCATTGTAAGTCTATGTCAAATTCGTGGTTATCAGGTTAGGTTGTTTTGTCTCGAATTTCACATAGACTTACAGTGCCAACATAAACAGTGCCAACCTAAGAAAAAAAAATCACAACCATTTCTGTACATGTATAAAATAAACAAGCAAAGGCCAATAACGAGTAAAACCATTTATATATTTCTTATTTCAGGAACAACACTGCGAATATCAGGAACCAAAAGCGGGCAACCCAATGTGATACAATTGACAGCATCAAGTTCTCAGAATCCTGTATTCACCGTTGCTGCACCTAACATAGCAAGCCTCTCGAACCAACCAAAGCTTGTTATTTCGACCCCAATCACTACGCTTGCTACTCCTACAGTAACAGTAGCAAAAACAACATTAAAGTCTACCACAAAGACACAGACTGCAGCTAAGTTTACGCCAAAAATTGCTCAACAATTACTCAGCGCGAAATTTGTAACGCAGAATGTTGCTGGACCGAAAATAGTTCAACCAAAAGTCATAATGGGCCAACAAAGCCCATTAAAGATTCCAATTTCTAGTAAAAACATAGCGATTTCGAAGTCTGTCGGTATAAATGTTGCTGCAAATGCCAATACGATACGTATGGTCAATGCTGCTAACTTAAATCTGGCGCAAATAGGCGGTAAACCAGTATTAATTACCAGTAAAGGCAATACGTTCCAAAATATACAAGGTCAAAATATTATAATACAAACTCAAGCAAATACCAGTGCCGCAGGTGTAATTATTCCAAATACGGACAAAACTATAACAAACGCAAGCATTTCTCAACAAAATTCAACGGGCACTGTAAATATTGGAAGTCAGCAAAGTGCGCAAGTGATTATTAGTCCACCTCTGAAAGTGCAACAAGCTCCGCAAGTTGTTCTAAGTAATACTATTAAACCAACTACTGTTGGTTTAACTCAACAAAGTCAAAGCAGTTCGAACCAGATTATGCTAGGAGGTCAAACGGTGCGACTACAAACTAGTGGAGCACCAAACACGCATCGAGTGGTACTGGCAAGTCAAAACCAAGGGCAGATTATTACTCAACAAATTCTACTTCCTGTTGGTTTTCAAGGTACACCTTTAAATATAAAAGGTCTACAAGGGCTTAAAGTTGTACCTATAGCTCAAGCACAGCAAGGAAGAGGTAAGTACAGATTATAGAAATTGAATTTATGTTAACCTATCTTCACTTACCTTCTACAGGTGTTCAAGGAAGACAAGTATTTGCTAGGGTTATGAATCCTGCTAATATAGTACGCATGACACAATCAACTGAAGCTGCAGATGTAGGAAGTTCAACTAAAACAACTGCCGAATAAAATATTGTTATATTAGCTAAAGTTAACTAGGAAATTGCAATCGTGATTTTTGTTATTTATATGTACATAAATAAGTAGGTTATTTTTCATATTTTTGCGTTATAAACGAAACTGTTACTAATTGAATTTTTCGCAATGTAACAATAGTATGTGTTCACCAGCTGTTTGAAATGAATCATTTTTGTCATCATCTATTTCAGGTAATTGGTGAATAGATTACGTAGGCGATCGTGAGAAACCTTGATTTTTTATAGATTAATTGTACCGGTATAAATAATTTCGTCAATTGTAAATGGAAACCAACAAATATTTATTAAGACAAATTGCATACAAATTCTATTAATTTTTGCCAATTTAGCAGTGTACATACATATTTTTTTATTGTAATTGTATTTTTAATTAATCTATTTATGTGCCCTGTAATAAGAAGTGTAAATATAATTGTTTCTTTTTTATAAAAAAAGTAATTTTCATCAAAAAAGTATAAATATAACAAGAAAAATAAACATGCTTCTCAAGATCATCTTTGGGGACAATTTTCATAGTTTTTTTTTATTAGAAATTATACCAGTTCAACAATGTCATTGCTATTCATGGTAATTTTAAATGACGATTTTCTGTTTATAAGTGGGTATAATTGGATCAATCTTGTATAAGCTTGATTTAGTTTTTTTAATATGTGATACTTCCAAGTGAGTCTAGTGTCTTAAGTATACTCCTAAGTGTTTAATTGTCTCATCATTGGTGTTCCACTCGATATCGTGGTCGTTGATTGTTATTAGTTGGGGTTGATTCATACGTCTTAAACTGAAAATTTTTGTTGCGCATTTTGTGTGATTTATTTTTAAGTTCCATTGATTAAACCATCGGTTTGCGGTATTGGCTGCTTTCTGGAGCTGCGAGATGGCTAGATTTAGATTTTCATTTCTGGTTAGGAGGATAGTGTCATCAGCAAACATAGCAAGGTCCGCTTCTGTGTTGGGAATGTCGTGCACAAAGATGTTGTATAAGATCGGTCCTAGGATGCTTCCCTGGGGGACTCCTACTCTAATATTTCTGGTTGTAGATACTGTTGCGTGGATTTTTACTGCGAATGAGCGGTTTTCGAGGAAGGAATACAATATAGCTTTGAGGTATTCGGAGATGTTGATATGCGATATTTTATACTTGAGGCCATTTGTCCATACCCGATCGAAGGCCTGGGCTATGTCCAAAAATAACGCGACTGTGTATTGCTTATCTTCAAAACCTTTTTCTATTGTTTCTACAACTCTTGGCAGCTGGTGACAAGTAGAATGTGCTCTCCTGAAACCGAACTGACAGGTTGGGAATATAGCGAGTCTTGTAATCTCATCGTTGAGTCTAAGATGTATTACTTTTTCGAGCAGTTTTGATGTTGTATTTAGCAGACTAATAGGTCTATAACTAGTCAGGTCTTTCTTGTTTTTTCCTGGTTTCGGAAACATTAAAATGAGGGCATGTTTCCACATATTTGGAAAGTAGCCACCCCTGAGGCATGCATTAAAGATTGTGGCTAAATATGCCAGCGCTTTCCGTGTTAACTTTTTCAGTATGATGTTTGGTATTTTGTTATGCCCTGGAGATTTATTTACTGGTATAACCTTTATGATAGAAGAAAGTTCTCTTGGAGTGGTTGGTTTCATATTAATGCCTGCTGTTGGTTGGTTAGTTTCGACGAAATTTGTAATTATATTCGTGAATGTTGGGTTATGGTAGCTTTGTGAAGTGAGTGTTTTAGCCAAGTGTTCGGCAAAAGCTTCACATTTTTCTTCATCTGTGTTAAGGGTTGCAGCAGTTGTAGTTAAAGGTGGGATTTCTTGTGGTTGGCGTAATATTTTCTTTGTTGTTTTCCACATTCCTGGATCTCTTGGTTCAAGGTCAGTTATGCATTTTTGATAAGATTGGATTCTGTACGCATCAAGATCCCTTTTGATGAGATGAGATAGGTTGTTCACTAGGTTTTTGATTATAGGGTTTCTTGTCCTTTGCCACTCCCTTCGCAGTTGACTTTTCTGTTTGATTAAATCTATAATATATATTGGAGGAGTATTATGATTGTAAATCTTTTTCTTTTCGCAGTTTTTGTGGATGCTTGGATACTGTCTGTGATACAGGTTGTAATGTGGGCTACTGTTTCATCGATTTCCTTAGGAGTTGTTTGATTATTGGGATATTTGAGGTTGTTGTCTAGCATTTTCTGAAAGTGGTTCCAGTCAACTGGGCCGTTAATTAATCTAGGTTCAGTGCATGTTATCGTGGGTTCAATTATAAATGAGATTATCGCTGGTAAGTGGTCGGAGTCGAGTTCATGACACACTTTTTGATAGATTTGTTTATTAATGTTTTTTTGTACTATTATATCCAGGATATCAGGACTATGGTCTCTTCTATAAGGGATGTATGTTGGTTCTTCTGGAGCTAATATCTGAAATGCATATGCTGCTGCTAGATTGTTAAGTTTCGTTCCAGCTGGGTTTGTTTTTTTGCATCCCCATATTGGGGGAGTAGCAAAATCTAAAATAGGATACAGACAGAAATCAGATCAGCCATGGATAACCAGAGAAACGAAAGAAAAAATAGAAGAAAGAAGAAAACTAAAAATCAAGGTAATGGATACGACAAACCAAGAACACAAAAATAAACATATGAGTGAATATAATCAAAAAAATAAAGAAATAAAGAAAAGTGCGAGGAAGGACAAGGGACTATATATGGAAGAGATGGCGAAGAGAGCTGAAGAAGTAGCAATGAAACAGGATACGAAGATGTTATACGATCTCACTAAAACCATAAAAGGGAAGAAATACATAAACACAGTTAAAATAAGTGGAAAACAAGGACAAGTATATACTACACAAAAAGAAATAAGAGAAGGATGGACAACATATTTTGCAGAGGTATATAAAATCTCAAACGAAGAAAACGAACTAGAGATTGAAACACAAAACAATTATGTGAAATTGGATATAAAAGAAGATACATTCACCAAGGAAGAAATAAAAACCACAGTAGAAACGCTGAAAAACAACAAAGCTGCTGGAATAGACGGAATAACAGCGGAGCTAATAAAAGGCCATACAGATTTGACAGTAGAAGTACTGCACATATTGATAAATAAAATATGAACAGAGGAAAGAATACCAGAAGAGTGGGGAAGGGGAATACCAATAAAACTACCCAAAAAGAGCAATCTAACCAAATGCGAGAAGTGGCGACCAATAACACTACTCAGCGTGGCTAGCAAAGTCATGACAAGAATGATGTGGAATAGAATGAAAGCACCAATCAACAACAAACTGCGAGAAAACGAAGCTGGTTTCAGACCAAACAGGGCCTGTGTAGATCACATAGGTACCTTAAGAATCATCCTAGAACAAACAGCTGAAGTGGAAGAAGAAATCTATATAAAATTTATAGACTTCGAAAAACCTTTCGACTCCATTAACAGAAGGGCAATGTGGAAAATACTAGAACAATTTGGCATACCAGAAAAATACATACGGTTTATAAAAGCACTCTGTGACAACTCTGAACTGCAAGTAGAACATGAAGGAACGCTTTCCCATGTATTTAAAACCGAAAAAGGAGTAAGGCAGGGTTGTATACTGTCACCGACCCTGTTTATTATAGTTATAGACTGGATAATGCAGTACACAGAAGACAAAACTACTGGCATAAATTGGGGGATGTTCCAAAAACTAGAAGACCTAGAGTTTGCGGACGATATTTGCCTCATAACGACGAATAAAAAACAAATGCAAAAGAAGATCACAAGACTGGAAACACATGCCAAGAAAATGGGGCTTAAAATCAATCCCAAGAAAACCAAGCTGCTGTTAAGAGAAGCAAAAGTAGGAACAAAAATAACCATTGATGGTGAGGAGGTCGAGGAGGTAAATGAATTCAGATATCTGGGTAGTATAATAGGAAGAAACGGTGGTACGGAAATAGATATTGAAGCAAGGATAAAGACGGCACGCAATGCTTTTATTATGCTAAATCGAGTATGGCAAGCAGCAAATATCAAAATAAAAACAAAGCTCAGACTATTCAGAAGAAATGTAAAAACCGTGCTACTATATGGGTCAGAGACGTGAAAACAATCCAAAAAATGCGTAACAAAACTGCAAATATTCATAAACAAATGCCTACGGAAGATATGCAAGATCTTTTGGCCAAATAGAATTTCAAATGAGGAATTATGGAAAAACACGAATGAAGAACCAATTGAAAAAACTATAAGGAGACGTAAATGGAACTGGATAGGACACACACTTAGAAAAACAAATCAGAGTATAATAAAGCAAGCGTTCACCTATAATGTTGCGGGAAAGAGAAAATTGGGCCGTCCAAAACACTCATGGAAACGAACAGTACAAAAAGAACTCGACCTAATTGGAATAACATGGAATGAAGTAAATAGAATAGCAAGAGATAAGAGGAAATGGAAGGAATTCGTATAAAAAGTGATAACAGTAGACAGGAATAGCCATCCTGCCACAAATCATCTAGGCTGTGAAACACTGTAAGGTGCCCTTTGCTTCACCAAGGAGCTACAGGATAATCAATCAATCAATATACTGCTGCTAGATTGTTAAGTTTTGTCCCAGCTGGGTTTGTTTTTTTGCATCCCCATATTGTTTGTTTGGAATTTAAGTCACCTATCAACAGTGTAGATTCATTGGTTTTAAATATTGTGTGGATGTCTGCTTCATGTAGCTGCTTATTGGGCTGTTTATAAACGCTTATTATATTGACGGAATTACCCTCTCTCGTTTTTACTCGAACTGCTACTGTTTCCAAGTTGATAACATTGATTTGCGGTAATTCATGATGGAGTATTTTTCGTTTCACCAAGATTGCTACCCCTCCTGAGGCGTATCTGGCTTCTCGATCAGTGCGATAGATATGATAACCTGAGATTTTGATGGTACCATACTTAGTTAAGTGGGTTTCGGTTATGCAGGCTATGTCAATATTGTGTCTAGCAAGAAAGGCTGTGAATAGTGTTTGCTGGGCTTTGATGCCGTTGGCATTCCAGTTAAGAAGTTTTAAATGGATCAGAGTTTTGGCATTACGGTCCATTGAGGATGGAAGGTATAAGGTTTGTTATCAGGAATTGTTTAATTTGTTCGATAAATGGTTGGATCAGTGTTAGGATAGCGTTAATTATTGGGGATGTTTCGTTTGAGAAATTATTTGGTTTTATGTTCCACGGTTGTTTTTGGTTGGATGCGTTGTTGCTCCTTGCAAGGTTAGGAAAATTTGTAAAATTATATTTTGGGGCGTGAGTACTGGTTGTTGATATTGGGTTTGGAGTGTTTATAGGCTTTGATCTGTTTTGGTAGTATTTAGAATCTTGAAAGTATTTACAGCCTCTAAAGTTAGCTGGGTGATTCTCTCCACAGTTGACACATACAGGAGGATCTTTTTGAGGTTTATCGCAATTAAGATATAAGTGCTTGCCCTGGCATTTTACGCATCTAGGTTCCAATGCGCAGTAATTTTTTGTGTGCCCATAACTTTGGCACCGGTGGCACTGGGGTACGTTTCTAGATGTTCTTCTCGGTTCTACTGTTACTATTGAGTGACAGATTGTGTTGATATTAAATATCTCTTTTGCCTTTTCGTTTGCTGTGAGTTGTATTGCACATACAGGTATCGGGAGTTTGTCTTTGTTTAGCAGTCTTGTTATGTTTAGTATGGGTAGGTTGTATGCTTTAAGTTCCTCTTTCAAATCTTCTTGTGTTAGTGAGGGTGGAACATTTTTGATCACAACTGCGAGCGGTCTCTGATTGGGATTGTGATACATATGAAATTCGATTCCATTAGTTCTGTATTGTTTCGATAACGTTCTGTAGTCCTCTTCGCATGTGAGAGTGATTTTTAGAGAATTTGCATTAAGGCTGGTGGTAAATTGTTTCTTAGCCTGTTGTTTAATATTGCTTATCACTTCTTTATGATTTAATGGCCCATGCAAAAATATGGATGGAATTTTTGCTGTAATTGGTTTTTCAGCTTGTGGTTGTTGCTCGCTGGAAGTCTCAGGTTCAAAGTGTTCGGGTAAGTAATATTTGTTTTGTTCTATTAACGATACAGGTTTCCATAAATATTTTTTCTGTACTTCATTAATTGGTGGTGATAAATGTTCGGAATTTCGTTTTAAGGGAGGCGCCATACTTGAGAAGTATCACCCCCGTAAAGGGGGTGAGGTGGTAAATTAACAATTAATTTGTTAGGCTACGCTAGTTTCTTTGATTTATAAGAATTAGAATGTTCTTACTAGCAGCTTTCCTGCAGGGTGATTGTACGTTCGGGGTCAAAAGATATCACTGCGGTCGCTGCACTAAGCACACATCCGGGCGGCACGAAATCACTTGCCAAACTCTCATAGTTTTGAAATTGAAGTAATTTATTTCCTTAAAATTGCAGTAGTTAATATATTTATCTTACATGTTTAAAAACAAACATCTATTAATAGTGCAATACCCTTTAAGCCCAATGCCAAATATAACATTTCCAGAAGATACAAACGCCCAACAATAAAGCTACAGATCCCGACGATATACCAGCTGAACGAGGTGGGAATAAATTTTCTAACAAATTTCTTCACCAGGATTCTAAATGGAAAGAGGAGACATTTGATACCGATCTATAAAAACAAGGGTGATGTAGGACTATGGAAACCTCAGAGCCATAAAGGTCCAACTCACAATGGTAACTGAAAATCAGTGCGGATTCTTCTTCGCAACGTCCATCACTGACCAGAATATAGATGGAAAAGAATACGAACAGTAAAAACAATCTTTGCATGGTGTTCATCCTCGAGAAAACCTTTGATCTGGTGCCAAGAAAACATAGCAAGCTTTGAAGTCACAAAATGTCCTAGAATATTATACAACAAAGTCATAACTAAAGTGCGAGGTCCAGCAAACATGAGCGACAAATTCACCATCCTGGTCAGAGGTCACCAACGCTCGGCACTAAACCGCCTTCTCGTCATTACCTGACAGCTGGCTTCCTCCTCCTCCTCAGATACCATCATCCTCATAAGCGACAATCCTGATGCTGGGCCAGTAGATAACATGGAATATATGCGTTGCAACTTCATGAGCTCCACCAAGAATCCCTTAAAGAAGTGTTAGAGGTGATGCAGAAGTTGACGAACATCTGGTGGATGAAGTGGAGAGAACTTTCTGGAGTACAGTGTGATAGAAGAATGCCAGTACACATTAAGGGGAAAGGTGTATAAAACGGCAGTACTACCGGCCATGGTGCGAAGTGTTGGCTGCTCACAAAATAACACGGATAAGCTGTGGCTGAGATAATAATGCTGAGGTGGGCATAGTGGCATCCACCTATTGGACAAAGTGAGAAACAACTGCATCAGTGTGAACTTCAAGGTCACCCATCACTGACAAACTCACGGAGGCTATGTGACGAGAAGATCATATGACCAGGAAAACGCTGTAGATGAGAACAGAACAGGAAGGACAGAGTAGACGTTGACATACGAGGATTGTTACGAAGCCACTAAGGTTGTCCTGATTTTTTTAGAAACAACACAGAGTTCACTGTTTTGTTAGCTTATCCAGTAAGTTACACGGCATAAATATATTTGAGTTTTAAATAATAATAATTTATTTATCACATATCACATGTACTACAGTAAGTTAGTTACAGTCTCTCAAGTACCTATATAATTTTTTATCAAAAAGTTTAAAAGTAGGTGCATTTTTTACTACATCGGGCATAGAATTAAACAAAAGTATGCTCTCATAAAACAAGGTTTTTTGTAACGATGATAATTTAACAGGTCCTAAGAGGAATAGGAGTCAGCATGGACATTGAAAAGGAAACTCAGGAAATTAGAAGATTAGGAAAGAAAAATGAGGGACAACATTAAAACAGACCAATTTTGATACAACTAGCATCAAGCACCAATAGAAGGGGCAGACGAAGAAGAAATCTTAAATTTCTGCACAGACTTGCAAAACACACTAGATAGAATTAGAGAAGAGGAAGACGAAATAATCATCATGGGCGACTGGAATGCGAGAGTCGGCAGAGATGAGAATAGAGGTTTAGGATGCATGGGGCAATACGGAGAAGAGACAGTAAACAGAAATGGACAAAGAATGATAGAGTTTTGCCAAACAAACAATCTCATAATAGGAAATGGCTTCTGGCACCAACCAATGGAAAATAGATATACTTTTTTGCGGAAGAAAGGGACGCCAAAAGTATAATAGATTATATAGTATATACACAGGAACTTAGAGAGAAGATGGCAAATATTTAGTGAAACAATTCATAAAATAGCAAAAGAGACATAAAACCAGAAAATACAACTTAAGAAAACTAGATGGTGGAACAATGAAGTAAGGGAAGCAGTTAAGAACAAGAAAGCAGCATGGAAAAGACTCAGGGAATTACAAAACCTACAGGATAAAGAAAAATATATAAACAAAAGGAATATAGCGAAAGAGGTAGTGAAGGATGCGAAAAGGAAAAGTTGGGAGGAGTTTAGCAGGGAACTAAACCAAACATACGATACAAACAATAGACAATTTTGGAATGTAATAAAAGCGTTGAAAGGAAATAAAAAGAAAAAGATAAGGAGTATAAGAAATATTGATAACGAACTTAAATCTGAATTACATGACATATTAGAAATCTGGGCAGACCACTATACAAACAAATTTGAGGATAAGAAAAGAGTAAATGAAGCCGAAAGCCAAAACGAATTACATAACAATGAAAAAGGAGAAGAGGAAATAGGGGAAGTACCACCGGAGGAGATAAATAGGGAAGATCTGGAAGTAGCGATGAAAAGCATGAAAACAGGGAAGTCATGTGGACAAGATGGCATTGAACCAGAGATGATAAAGTATTTAAGCAAGAAAGGAAAAGAATGGATTCTAGAGTTATACAAAGAAGCCTGGCGGACGGAGAAAATACCAGAGAGCTGGCAAGAAAACATAATCCCAATACACAAGAAAGGCGACTCCACACGTGAGAATTACAGGGCCATATGTCTATCCTCCACCTGTTTTAAACTATACACAAAAATAATAGAAAGGAAATTAAGGAAAAGAATCGATACCAAACTGGCAGACGAACAAACGGCTTACAGGACGGGAAGACAAACAAACGACAGTATTCAAATACTAAGAAATCTGATAGAAAGAAAAGAAGAAAAAGGAAAAGAATTGTTTGTAACTTTTATAGACATAAAATCGGCTTTCGATGCGATTCAGAGGAAAATAATATACAGGTGCCTCGAACAGTTAAAAGTACAAGTAAAACTGATATGGGTAATAAAAAGCATTTTTAAGGATGTAAAGGGAGTGGTCAAGATAAATGGAGAGGAGCCAACAAGATTTAAAATGGAATTAGGAATAAACCAAGGAGACAGCCTCAGTCCGCTATTATTCATAGTAGTAATGGATAAACTATTAAAAAACACCCGACTGAAAACACCATAACATCAGACTGTGGTAGGATATAACAGACTACTGCCAATAAGAGTCGATTGCCTCATGTATGCGGACGATATAGTCCTAATATCAGATACCCACAGAAAAATGAGAGAACTAACGAGAATATGGACTGAATAAATAGAAAAATTGGAAATGGCGGTTAATACGGACAAATGTAAAACGATGATAATCAACAATAAAGCACGAGAAGAAGAAAGAAGCATAGAAATCAAAGGAAAAAATGTAGAGATAGTAACGGCATACGAATACCTAGGCAGTGTAATATCAGAAGATGGAAAGATGGACCTAGAGATAGCCAAAAGAACAAACAAGAGCGGAAAGATCTACTATGCATTAAATAAAACTCTTCGGAAAACGAGAAGTAAACATGAAAACCAAGTTACTGGTTTATAACACGCTAATACTACCCACACTGACATACGCATGCGAAACATGGGTTATACATGAGAAGCACGAGAAGAAAATAATTGCCGCAGAAATGAAGTACTTTAGGAAAATTACTGGAAAAACCAAGCTGGATAGAGAGAGAAACGAACATATAAGACAAATGATTGAACAAGAACCGGTTACAAAGAAGATAGAAAAGAAACAACTGAACTGGTACGGTCACATACTGCGGATGGACCAAGACAGACTAGTGAAGAAAATTATAGAAACAGGCAGGATTGGGAAGAGAAGAAAAGGAAGACCTAGGAAAAACTGGCTACAGAATATAGAAGAATTGGGCAGACAACGAGGAAAGACGAAGGAAGAGATGGGAAGATTAGCAATGGACCGGAAAGAATGGAAAAAATGGATAGTAAATAGTTAAGGATCAAATGTCCGACACCCGATGGGTATATGGATACAGAAGAAGAAGAAGATGTTATAATTTAACCAGAAAGTTTAAAAATGCCCATAATAGCATGGAAGGTAAACCTCGCACTGGAAGACCACCGAAGTCTAACACCGAAGCCAATCAAGACAAAATTGAACCAACTATTAAAGCAGATTGTCAACTCTTCTTCTTCTTCGTTTGACTAGGGGAAGCCCCTGTTTGTCGTGCCTCATTCTGTGGATGAGGAAAACCAGCTCTGGGCCCATCTCGCGGATAGTCATCCACGAAGTATTTTTCCTTTTGGTCGTTCGGTCATACAAACTCGAGCTAGACTGTTCTCGTTCATCCTTTCTACGTGTTGTTTCCATTCTCGTTTCCTCTCCTTTGTCCACTTTACCACATCCTGTATGTTGCACCTATTCTTTATAGAGTTGTTTGTTTGTTTGTCCATTAAATTTATGTTGAGTATTGATCTTAATACCCTCATCTCAGTTGCTCTCATTTTTTGTTCTGCTCGTTTTGTTTCCGCTCTCGTTTCCGTGGCTTATGTCAGTATTGGTCGCACCATGGTCTTATATATTTTCACCTTGCCCTCCTTCCTTAGGTATTTATTTCGCCACACCGTATCCCTTAAACTGCTACTTGTAGTGCTTTTGTGTTCTGTGTTTGAACTACTGTATCACGATGGCTTGTGATTTCGACACCCAGATACTTGAAATACATGACCTATTCTATTATATCATTTCCTATTTGTAGCTTACATCGTCTTGGCTCCTTTGATATGACCATGCACTTCGTTTTTTGTGTCGATATCTGCATGTTGTACTTCTTAGCTGTTTGATTAAACTGAAATGTCATTCTTTGGAGGTCATCCTCATTGCTTGCAATTAAGACGGCGTCGTCCGCATAACATACTACGTTAATGTTCTTGGTGCCTTAGGTCTGATATCCTCTATTATGCGGTCCATCACCAGATTGAACAGAAAGGGGCTAAGTGAATCTCCCTGCCGGACTCCTTCAATTATGTATATATCTTATGTCATACCTGCTGGTGTCTTAATTCTTGTGGAGATGTTTGTGTATATGTCATCTATTACATTTATTATCTGCGTTGGGACATTCTTATCTATAAGTATGTTAAGTATATCTTGCTTCTTAATGCGATCAAACGCTTTTGTTAGATCTATGAAGCATAAATAAGCAGGGTTGTTATATTCTATTGACTTTTCTGTAATCTGTTCACTAACAATTGAGCAAGAAATGCAAAACAAACTCCACTTGGTTCTAAAAATTTCTCATGACCGAATTATAGCACCAAACGTACTAAAACAATTGAAAACTATGTTTCTTAAATGGAATAATACGAGTTTCATTAACAATAGCACTTGTTTCTAAATTGTTTTACGTATTTTAGATTTTTTAAAAGCTACTTCTAAAGGAAATGGCTAATATGGTACTATGCAAGACAAAAAAACTGGTACAACTCTTGATAGCGATTTTAGCATAATTTGATTAGCTAAAACGAGGCTTTGAACAATTACGTTTTCAACTGTTTAATGAAACTCATATTGTTCCATTTAAAAAAACATAGTTTTCAATTGTTTTAGTACGTTTGGTGCTATAACTCGGTCATGAGAAATTTTTAGAGCCAAGTGGAGTGTGTTTTGCATTTCTTGTTCGATTGTTAGTGATTTTGCGTTATTCATGGCCTACTTTTAGTGCTGATTTGAAATGTCTAAAAATATACAGGGCGTTCGATTTAAAAAACCAAAGTTGTGTATCACTACGTAAAAATAGGAGGTCATGGCTTAAATTGGTTTACGTCAATTTTTAGGTTGTATGCTGGCATTTAAAACAAAAGAAAGTTCTTTTCGATATCTCGATTATTAACGAAGTTACGAGCTGTCTAGCGATCTGCAAACACCCTGTATATGCCAGTTTCATAGCTTTATACAAATGGCATGGTTAGGAAACCTCTCTTGGCTACCTAATTGCAGGTGTATTAGCCAGCACCTCTGCAATCTCGTGGTAAAAGCAAATTCAACAAATGCCTCGTGCGATTAAGCTACTGATTTTTGAGGAAATAAAACGCCCATGAAATTTAAATAACGTATATTGTAGAAAACTAAACTTATGAAGTATTACAGCTGCTTGAACCCTATCTGCTTAATGATTATTTAAGCAGTAAGCTTCGTAAAAAGTGTTTGTTCAGATTATGCTTAATGTTCACCCTGGCCGGCTAGATATACTTAAAGCCACCCCTGCATTTAGTTTGTTAATAGAATATCATGAAAATCTGACCTGTTGTCCAGCCATCGCTCGCTGGCGTTGTTGTTTTAACTTAATTTACGCGATCGCCCGAAAATACTAGTGAAACAATGTGTTAGGCTGAATTTTTGGCTGTCCCTAGCTCCCTTGTTCGATCCTTTGGAATTGGCTGGGGTTCACATATATTTTAAAGAGCAATTTAGAATTTGGACTTAGTTATTTTAGTACAGGATGCGGCGTTCGATTGCCGGGGATTTTGTAATTTCGTTTTGCTGGACGCGGAAAGACTCACATTTTGATTTAGTTACGATGTTTTAGCGCCGAAGCGCCGTACGCCCCGGTTTAATTAATTTTTCTCGAAACCTGGGCTAGAACTAAACTGCCGCCGTTCGCTCTCCCCCCAGGAAACTTTCAAACGCGTTCTTTCGATTCGAGCCGGGTGTATGTCGTACTTCACCGTTTTGCAAAATTGCCAAAATGGACTTTTCCTTCGCGGCCTCTTGATCATTGCTAATTTTGCAATTCTCACGCTAAGTTTTGCACGTGAGTGCCAGTCGACAATAATTTTGCTTTCTTTAATTTTCTGGAACGCGTTCTGATTAATTTGCACCGGATGTAACCCAATACTAAAATTGCAACATTGTATTGCCTTTGTAATAATGTCAATTATGCATGTTGGCTTCTAACTTATATCTTTTCCTGCCTTACAATTTAGGATAATTAAAATTTTATGAGATTTATTATAAGTGCAAATTATTACGGGTTGTTAAACCATATACAGGTTGCCTAAGATTGTACGGAACATGGCAATTCTATGAGTTAGAAAAGGTTCAAATACTATTTTCCATAAGAGTAACCGAAATATAAAATGCTAGAATTAGTTTGGTAAATAGGCAACAAGTACAGATCCCGCATCCTAACCTTAGAAAAAGTTTCACTTCACGCATCAATACGATACAGCATAGGGGTAAGCGTACACTCCGAGTTAAAAATACATATCTTCGAAAGCGCTTATTTTTAATATACTTTATAAATAATTTAATCTACAATCGTTCTTGCAAATAAAACATTGGACCAACATTATTTGCAGGAAACAAGCCTATATAAAAATAGTAGAGTTTAAAGACGCAAAGGTCAAGTGTAAACTTATTTGACGTCAGATTTTTAGGGTGAATATACAGCAGAGACGCACCAGCCAATAGTAGTCTTGGAAGCAGCCGAAGTGCACGATATGATGCAATTGCACCCGAGAGCTGGCTGCATGAAATTTCTAAGGTTACGATGCGGGAGCTGTAGCTACTGTAACTAAGTACTTCTTGTCTAGCTGCCAAAGTAATTATTGCATTTTCTATTTCGGTTACTCTTATGGCAAATAGTAATTGAACCTTTTTCAACTCGTGGAATTGCCATGTTTCGTACAATTTTAGCCATCCTGCATAATAGCATGAGATTCTCATTCTGCTATACCCAACTCCTCGTTTACTTCATCTATCCAGCATTTTCTTGGGCATCCGATTCGGTTCACCCCTTCCGGTTCTTGTAGGAACATTTCCTTTGTTTGTCTCTTCTCATCTAGCTGGATGATATGACCTAGCCATCTCAACCTATTCTGTCTTAATGTGCTTCTTATTGTTCGCTTATTATTAAAGCACGGATTTTGCCTGTTTATTCGTTTTCAGAGGTGGGGATGCTTCTACAGACATTTTATTTTGCCTTAAATTACCTGTTTGCAGGGTTTTGCCTGAATTGACAATTTATAACAATTTATGCCTCTTTTCCGGTATGTATCGACAATTTTTAAATAATTTCCGCTTCGCAATCGAAAATAACGCCTGAAAAATCTCGTGTCTTGTTGATTACTTGTAGCTTCTGCGCTGGTTGTTTCGTTCTTCCCATTATCATGTAATTAGATTTTTTTCTAGACCCGCTTTACTTACTTGCTCTTCTAAACTTCTTATTAAGCTCTTCAGTTCTTCCCTGTTTCTGGCTAAAATTACAAGGTCGTCTGCATATGAAATTCTGAAAATGTTGCAATTTGTTTTAATTTTACTTTTCACCATTACATTCTCTAAAATTATGTTAAATATCGTAGTTGACACTGAATCGTCTTGTTTTAGCATTACATTACTTATACATTTTTCCAATAACTTTTCGTTGAACATGGCTTTATTACGGTTACTACTGAGTGTCATCCTTACCAGGTTTATTAACTCTCGTGGGTAGTGTAACTCGGTCATTGCGTTATATATTTCCTCTCATTTGATTTTATCATAGGCTTGCCTAAAGTCCAATAATGTAACGTGTACCTGGATGTTTTTTTTCACACATTTCTACTTTTTCTAAACCCTGCTTGATATTCACCTATTTTATTTTCTGTTCGTTCTTGTAGTCTGTGGTTAATGATATTTGCCAGGACTTTACACCAAGTGACCGGTTTCAAAGCTGAACATAGCAAGTTTTTCATTTGTAGTAAACAAATATATATACCATGATTTTGCTCTGTTCGGTTTTGAAACCGGTCACCCGGTATATCACATTGGGTAGGGAGATGGGTCTATAATTTTCCATTTTTTGTTGAATATTTTCTTATGGAGGTATAATAACCAATGCCCGCTCATCCGGATTACTACGTAATTCCATGCTTTGACTATAAACTCATTAATTCGTTCTTTCAAAGGTATGCTTCACATTTAAAGAGTTCTAACCATCTGAGCCAGGACTTTTATTTTCCATCGCATTTATTCTCTTGTTTACTTCATCTAATGTTAGGCTCCTGAACTTCCCCCCACCCCCTCTTGCCATCTTTGTGCTACCAGATCCTCTTCGTTCGGGTCTTGAGTTTGATAAGCACCACTACTGATGACACAAAGTCCCCACCCAAAGCCGTAATCCTTTTCGAGATGGACATGCTGTAAAACAAGCCCGGCAAAAGCTAGGATTACGGACTGAGCGTCTCGATCACCTGGGGCCAGGGCAATGCCCGCAAATCAAATTTTAATCAGCTAATAAATCCTACAGCAGGTCCAACTACCCCGTGTCATGGCTTCATCGAAAGAGCACCACGAAGGCTATGGCATAAGCCCCAAAATTACGTCCAATTGTGCTAATGCAGGGAGCGCGGGCCTATGAAATAGTATATTATACATCAAGGTAGCGAAGCGCAGTATTATAACCTGAGCGCATATTAGATACTGAGCGCGCAGCGCGAAGTATCTAAAGCGCGAAGGTTATAAGACGATTCGCTACCGTGGTGTATATACTATTTTTTGCACTACCAAACAGCTTAATACCTAAATTCCCAACAAATTTCGAATATATTTTAACTGTCAACCTGACAATACAGCTCTTTAAAACGTCAAAATTAAAATAGTCATATTTGGTAACTTGGCAATTTATTAGTTACCACGGTGAAAATTGTTTATTTTACTTTCTCTCCCTTGGTGGAGAAAATCAACTTCACGACCTAAAAATAGGCCAATAACGATGCGTTCTGAGACTAGTAGTGCAAAATAGTATATTATACATCAAGGTAGCGAAGCGCAGTATTATAACCTGAGCGCATATTAGATACTGAGCGCGCAGCGCGAAGTATCTAAAGCGCGAAGGTTATAAGACGATTCGCTACCGTGGTGTATATACTATTTTTTGCACTACCAAACGGATGAATACCTAAATTCCCAACAAATTTCGAAAATATGTTAACTGTCAACCTGACAATACAGCTCTTTAAAACGTCAAAATTAAAATAGTCGTATTTGGTAACTTAGCAATTTATTAGTTACCACGGTGAAAATTGTGTATTTTACTTTCTCTCCCTTGGTGGAGAAAATCAACTTCACGACCTAAAAATAGGCCAATAACGGTGCGTTCTGAGACTAGTAGTGCAAAATAGTATATTATTATATGAGCGATTATGACAGCCATTATTTACGAAGATGACATTTGCGCCACAAGCCGAAGGCGCGTGGCGCAAGTCATCTGAGTGAATAATGGCCATAATCGCGAATATAATACGATATTTTATCTACTCCTATGCAATAGGAGCCTTGTGTTCATATTTCAGAATTATGACATTTGTGACAGCTGTTAACTTCAAAAGTCATTTAATAATAAGAATGAATTTTGTGATTGGCTACAACCTATTGAATAATGAAAATAGAATTTTCTGATTGGTTGCAATTTGCAATCTATTGAATAATGAAAATAGATTTTTATGATTGGCTGCAAACCGTGAATTATGAATCATAATTCATGGCCATTGTGGAGTAGGAGTAGATAAACACTCAAAACCAGTGTACGAACTGTGCTGAATTGTCACAATTCAGAAATGTTTGCCGCCCGCGATGCTCAAAGCGGAAGCCGCTCGGGGATTGAGCCATGAAAGAGAGCGTAACATGACAGCTCGTAAACCATCGCTACGGCCCGCGGCGTGAGAAATTTAAAATAGGCGATCGCTGACCCCGGAGCCCCGAAACAATTAGGCAGCAACCCACAAAATCCCTGAAATTAATTAAAAAGACGCGCTGTTCTTAACGCAGTTGCGGCATGTGCGGTACCCACACATGCAGAAAAACACGAGGAAGCCGATAAACCAACCGCTACGCTGAATTAAAAACAGGCCGAGCGCGGCACCAAAAATCGCGGATTTGTCGTGCCCCGACAGCCGGGAAACGCTGATAGAAGCCCAAGTAAATCTCAATAGAAATTAATCTTATTTGGGATCAAAAGGCGTGTTTTTTGACCAGGAAGCCAACTCTGGTAAAATTAAAACGGTAATTAAACGCGCCGGATAATTGACATCGCGATTTCACCTCCGCCTAAAATGTGCCTTAACCAGCGCTCTTCAAGACTTACTGCCGCAGCATCCGCAAGCGCTCTTCAGGACTTAGCTGCAGGACTCAGCCAGCGCTCTTAAGGTCATAGCTGCCGCAACATCCGCCAGTGCTCTTCACGAGTTAGCCGCAGGATCCGTCAGCGCTCTTCAGGACTTAGCCACCGCAGCATCCGCAAGCGCTCTTCAGGACTTAGCCGCAGGACTCAACCAGCGCTCGTCAGGACTTAGCCACCGCAGCACCCGCAAGCGCTCGCCAGGACTTAGCCGCAGTAGCACCCGCAAGCACTCTTCTGGTCTTAGTCGCAGGACTCAGCCAGCGCTCTTCAGGACATAGCAGCCGCAGCATCCGCCAATGCTCTTCAGGACTTAGTCGCAGGACTCAGCCAGCGCTCTTCAGAACTTAGCTGCCGCAGCACCCGCAAGCGCTCTTCTGGACTTAGCCGCAGGACTCAGCCAGCGCTCTTCAAGGCATAGCCGCCTCGGCACCCGCCAATGCTCTTCAGGACTTAGCTGCAGGACCCCGCCAGCGTCTTAACCAGGACTCAGGACCACCTACGACCAGCTCCAAGCCGAGCCCGGATCGCCCCCTTCTTAACAGCAAGAAGCCCACACCGCCTACTATTTCAGCCCTACTCAACATTAGTTTTTAGCTTGCCTTTCTTTTCTTTATAACGTAATATAACCTTTCGCTAGATCTAAGTATGCTCCTTTCTCGTTTCTGAATATTGCTGATCTAGCCTGATATCCTTTCTTTTCTATCTAGTAGAGTACCTAGAGGCGTTCTGGGACACTTCCGGTGGTTTGAAACTTGGCTAAGTGTCACGTGGCGGCCTCTGGTTTGAAACTTGGCTAAGTCTAGCCGAAGGTCACGGGTCTAGCCGGGGTCAAGGTCACAGGCCTCGGTCATTGGCCTCTGGTTTGAAACTTGGCTAAGAGCGTCTGGGATGCAGACATGTCTATTCTTGCAGGATGTTATCAGTAAATCAGAAGCTATTGTTACCCTTATCAAATTTTTCTCAGGCTCGACCGGATGTGAGTCATCGTTTGACAGACATGTCTATTCTTGCAGGATGTTGTTGAACAATGGCATCCCTTGTTTTAAAATCAGCACGAAATTCGAGAACAATGAAGGTATTGTTGTCTGGAGATTAAAATGTGCAAAGCTGGTAAATAGAACAATGACATCCATTGTTTTAAGATCAGCACGAAATTGGACAATAAAGTCATTGTTGTCTGGAGATTAAAATGTGCAAAGCTGTTAAAAATTGAACAATGAAAGCCATTGTTTGAGAAATCTGCACGATAATTCTACCCTATTTCAACTACCTGTTTGAGAAAATGTGCAAGGTTGCTAAAAAATAAACCGAATTAATTGTGGTCTAATAGTATATATCGAATTATTTCCAGCTAAAAAGATGCAATATAAAAATCCAAACCATTTTAAATAACTTGTTAGGTTTTTGTTTTATTACGCTTTCGACGAGATGTATGTCTGGATATTTAACTCGAATAGGCCGATTGGAAGCATCTTTTAGTAGATAGGTAATGTGTTCGATCCCACTGGAGGACTGTTTAAGCGGTAGACAGTATATAACATAATACAAAAGTGTTGGAGACATTGTTTGTAAGCAAAGTAAATATTATGTGTTTTTTCCCGTACTTTATTAAATACACAGTCTCGAGCCGATAGTTATATATATTTCGCTTGGATTTATGTACAGCACCCCCTCGCTTTAGCAAGTTCCTAAAGAAATATTATGATGCTGTAGAGATTTACACGTTACAGGTGTGTATAAAAATTACGTATTTATTAAATATTACTGTTAACAAAGCTGTTAAACGTATGATACAGGCAGTTATTAATTAGAGTGGTGGTTTAATTTTATCATTGGAATTTCGGTTTCTTACAACGGTATTTGTAAATCATTCGTAAGTAGTCCACCGATACACATTTATTTACGTTATGCATGTGCAGACTTGCTTGTTATGCAAGGTCGTTGACTTATCGTATGCAGTGTAGGAAATGTTATCATATGACTTTGTCAGCACGCCATAAAAGTTGGTTTTTGTAGTATAAGACATCCGCAAGCTAATTCGGTAAAGAGGTGGAAAAATACTTAAAGAAAATATTAGCAGATAATACATTTGAAAAATCTGCACGACTAATACTCAACATTATTACAATTACATGCTAAAGACTGCAGACAAAAAGTAAGATATCAAAATTTTAAAATAAAACCCAGAGAATAAGAATTAAATAAAGCCAAGTCAAAGCTATTAGATCACGACAATATATTAGTAAAAAACCAAGTTCCTAAAGAAATATTATTATGGTGTAGATATTTACAGGTTACAGTTCGGTGTGTATAAAAATTACGTATTTATTAAATATTACTGTTAACAAAGCTGTTAAACGTATGATACAGGCAGTTATTAATTACTTAATAAAACAATTGTCCTATATCCGGTATTCATGGTTTATGTCTTAATCTGATTTTAATAGTCGATTAGAGTTGAATAACTAAGGTTATTACAATGCTAAAGACTGTGCGCAAAATGTAAGATTAAAATCAAAAATTTTAAAATAAAACCCAGAGAATAAGAATTAAATAAAACCAAATAAAAAGCTATTAGATCACTGCAATCACTACAATAATAAGGAGAGACAGTATAATTTTGAACTTATCTAGAAGAAATATTATTATGGTGTAGATATTTACAGGTTACAGTTCGGTGTGTATAAAAATTACGTATTTATTAAATATTACTGTTAACAAAGCTGTTAAACGTATGATACAGGCAGTTATTAATTACTTAATATATACAATTGTCCTATATCCGGTATTCATGGTTTATCTGATTTTAATAGTCGATTAGAGTTGAATAACTAAGGTTATTACAATGCTAAAGACTGTGCGCAAAAAGGTAAGATATCAAAATTTTAAAATAAAACTCAGAGAATAAGAATTAAATAAAATAAAGCTATTAGATCACTGCAATCACTACAATAATAAGGAGAGACAGTATAATTTTGAACTTATCTAGATTGGTTACAAATCAGATGTATAAGAGAAAATCTCAAACTTGTTTTAAAACATTTTGTAACTAAACAATCACATTTAAAATTGTGTAAATAAAGCTAAAATTAGAAGGAGGCGCAGACTATAGAAAATACGTGTCAATACTTGCGGATGTGAGCGTCTAGGGAATGTGCAAGGTTGCTAAAAATAAACCGGATGTGAGTCATTGTCTGTAAATGCCAAACTTGTCAGAACCTGCCTGCCTGTCTGCTGCCCAATTAAACAACGAAGCCATTGTTTGAGAAATGTGCAAGGTTGCAAAAATAAACCGGTTGTCTGGAGTTTCTGCACAGGTCAGCGCGGGAGTCTGCGCGATGGTTTGGCGGGAAATTCAAAATTCAGGTTTTGGCGGTAAATTTAAATTACACTCAGGTTTTGACGGTAAATTTAAATTATGATCAGGGTTTTGGCGGGAAATTCAAATTCTGCGTGTTGTCTGGGGTTTCTGCACAGGTCAGCGTGAGCGTCTGCGCGAGGGTGTTTGCACATGCTTGGCGGTAAATTCAAATTCTGTGCAGGTTTGGCGGAAAATTCAAATTCTGCGCATGCTTGGCGGTAAATTCAAATTCTACACATAATTTTTGGTGGGAAATTCAAAATAAAACCAGTGTTTTGTCGGGAAAATCTGGGAATGTACAAGGTTACTAAAATGTATGGGGTCTTTACACCAGATGTAGTTAATGACCTCCATTATCAGTGTCTATAAATTTGGTAGACCGACAGGCAGGCAGACCGACAGACAGACAGACAGACAGACAGACAGACAGGTAGGCGGACAGACAGACAGACAGACAGACAGACAGACAGACAGACAGACAGACAGACAGACAGGCAGACAGACAGACAGACAGGCAGACAGACAGACAGACAGACAGACAGACAGACTGACAGGCAGGCAGGCAGGCAGGCAGGCAGGCGGGCAGGCAGACAGACAGACAGACAGACAGACGGACAGGCAGACGGACAGGCAGACATTCTTAACACCATTTATTGTATAGATTGTGAGCAGTAATAGAAATAAGTGTGAGAAAGATGCCTGTACCAGTTAAGTATAAATATCCAAAATGTAAAGGGGAAACCGATCAAGAAGGACGAAAATGTATTGCTTGCACATTGCACGAACATATGAAAGAAAACAGTGGTGGTAAACATTATCCTCAATCATACTTACAGGTAAACAGATAGGTAGACAGGCAAACAGTCAGACAGGCAGTATGGTTTATGTCTTAATCTGATTTTAATAGTCGATTAGCGTCGAATAACTAAGGTTATTACAGTGCTAACAACTGTGCGCAAAAATTTTAAAATAAAACCCAGAGAATAAGAATTAAATTAAATAAATCCGAGTAAAAGCTATTAGATCACTGCAATACTCTAATTAATAAGGATGGCGAGGGACAGTATAATTTTGAACTTATCTAGATTGGTTAAAAATCAGATGTATGTATAAGAGAAAACTTGTTTAAAAACATTTTGCTAGATTGGTTAAAAATCAGATGTATGTATAAGAGAAAACTTGTTTAAAAACATTTTGTCAGACAAATTCCTGTCTAGACCTGCGCATGTGAGTCATCGTCTGGGAATGTGCAAGGTTGCTAAAAATAATCCGGTTGTCTGAGGTTTCTGCGTATGTCTGCGCGGGAGTCTGTGCGGAGGTTTGACGAAAAATTCAAATTCTGCGTAGGTTTTGGCGGTAAATTCAAATTCTGTCTAGGTTTTTGGGCGGGAAATTCAAATTATAGTCAGTGGAAAAATCTGGGAGTGTACAAGGTTGCTAAAATGTATGGGGCCTTTACACCAGATGTAGTTAATGATCTCCATTATCAGTGTCTATAAATTTAGTAGACAGACAGACAGGCAGGCAGACAGACAGATAGACAGACAGACAGACAGACAGACAGGCAGACCGACAGACAGACAGACAGACAGACAGACAGACAGACAGACAGACAGGTAGGCGGACAGACAGACAGACAGACAGACAGACAGACAGACAGACAGACAGACAGACAGGCAGACAGACAGACAGACAGACAGACTGACAGGCAGGCAGGCAGGCAGGCAGGCGGGCAGGCAGACAGACAGACAGACAGACAGACGGACAGGCAGACGGACAGGCAGACATTCTTAACACCATTTATTGTATAGATTGTGAGCAGTAATAGAAATAAGTGTGAGAAAAATGCCTGTACCAGTTAAGTATAAATATCCAAAATGTAAAGGGGAAACCGATCAAGAAGGACGAAAATGTATTGCTTGCACATTGCACGAACATATGAAAGAAAACAGTGGTGGTAAACATTATCCTCAATCATACTTACAGGTAAACAGATAGGTAGACAGGCAAACAGTCAGACAGGCAGTATGGTTTATGTCTTAATCTGATTTTAATAGTCGATTAGCGTCGAATAACTAAGGTTATTACAGTGCTAACAACTGTGCGCAAAAATTTTAAAATAAAACCCAGAGAATAAGAATTAAATTAAATAAATCCGAGTAAAAGCTATTAGATCACTGCAATACTCTAATTAATAAGGATGGTGAGGGACAGTATAATTTTGAACTTATCTAGATTGGTTAAAAATCAGATGTATGTATAAGAGAAAACTTGTTTAAAAACATTTTGCTAGATTGGTTAAAAATCAGATGTATGTATAAGAGAAAACTTGTTTAAAAACATTTTGTCAGACAAATTCCTGTCTAGACCTGCGCATGTGAGTCATCGTCTGGGAATGTGCAAGGTTGCTAAAAATAAACCGGTTGTCTGAGGTTTCTGCGTAGGTCTGCGCGGGAGTCTGTGCGCAGGTTTGGCGAAAAATTCAAATTCTGCGTAGGTTTTGGCGGTAAATTCAAATTCTGTCTAGGTTTTTGGGCGGGAAATTCAAATTATAGTCAGTGGAAAAATCTGGGAGTGTACAAGGTTGCTAAAATGTATGGGGCCTTTACACCAGATGTAGTTAATGATCTCCATTATCAGTGTCTATAAATTTAGTAGACAGACAGACAGGCAGGCAGACAGACAGATAGACAGACAGACAGACAGACAGACAAATAGGCAGACAGACAGACAGACAGACAGACAAATAGACAGACAGACAGACAGACAGACAGACAGACAGACAGACAGACAGGTAGGCAGACAGACAGACAAACAGACAGACAGACAGAAAGACAGACAGACAGCTAGACAGGTAAACAGCTGTTTCTGTAACGGTTTTATGGGCACAATGGTGTAATAAAACGACAATTGTAAATATAATTGTATTTTATTTGTCTAATGTACATGTATAAAATTATTACAAATATATTATACACTAGTCAATTATTGTGGTAGAGGTGTTGTTGTCATCTCTGTCTGGAGGATCTCCTCGTGCTGTTTCCGAACTGGATTTATTCAATTATTCCTGCCTCTTTTAACTCTTCTATTATACTAACAATTTCATTTCTATGATTTGTATGGCCAGATGCTTGAGAGGCATACAGTAACTTTAATCGATCAACTAATTCGTTCGGATCATCCCAGTAAACATAATCCAACGGTTTATTGCTAACTTGCTGCATACCTTTACCAGTAAGCTTTGTAGTCCTTAACGATATCGATGATGGCGAGGGTGATGATGACAGGTTAGATTTTATAAATTTCTTGTATTTCGCTTGGTTGAAACCTACCTTCTGATCATTTTTATCAAAATTTCTATGCGCTGCATTGGTTCTGTTTATGATATCATTATAATTTGCACTATCTGTCAGCGTTGGAGTTATTTGAGGATCGTTTTTAAATAGTAATTCGTACAAACCAGGCGTACCTTCATAGTGCACATTTTTAACAATTATATCTGATCCCTTTATATCTAGCTCATCTCCACCAAAATAAAATTGGTTTTTATCAAAATCATATCTAATTCCATACCTCCCTAGATTAGGTCTTTCTATAAGATAATTGCTTACATATTTCCTAGGAAGTTCGTCAAACTGTTCTAAGAAAGAACTTATAGCTTGCGGTTGAAATTTGTTTGCTATAGTTGTATTAGGTTCATCTTCGGTGGATTCACACAATACTTCATCAGCCGGTTTTGGTGTAAATAATTCTAGTTTTGGAGGATTTGATATATTGATATATTCATCATCGTCATCATCCGCGTCATAATCGTATTTAGTTTTTCTTTTAAGATCATCATCATAATTGTATTTAACTTTCTCTTTCTTTTTCAATTTGAAAGGCTTAAATTGTGATGGAGGATTCTCTTTTGTATTGATTTCTTTTGCAACACTTTGTATTTGTTCGGTAACAGGTTTAAAAAGTTTACCGAGGAGCTGTTGTTGCACCAACTTACCCTCCTTAAGAGCTCGAACTTTCTGTCTTATAATATTTTTAGTTTGATAAGTTCTGTCGCTACATTCGTTTTCATTATTGTCACAAGTATGTAAGCGGTAGACAGCCAGACAGACAGACAGGTAAACAGCTAGATAGGTAGACAGTTAGACAGCTAGACAGGTAGACAGCTAGACAGGTAGACAGCTAGACAGGTAGACAGCTAGACAGGTAGACAGGTAGACAGCTAGACAGCTAGACAGGTAGACAGCTAGACAGGTAGACAGGTAGACAGGTAGACAGCCAGTTAGACAGACTGACAAATTCAAACTAGTTCACACGTCAACAGTTTCTTATCAAATGATAGATATCAGAATTGTTAGATGTATATATAAGAATCAAATTCATGACGATAGCGTCCACCAAGCTGAGTTCAGTTATTCGCTAGAATTGTCTGAAATATGATTGAGGATAATGTTTACCACCACTGTTTTCTTTCATATGTTCGTGCAATATAAGCAATACATTTTCGTCCTTCTTGATCGGTTTCCCCTTTACATTTTGGACACTTATACTTAACTGGTACAGGTATCTCTCTCACACCTATTTCTATTACTGCTCACAATCTGTACAATAAATGGTGTTAAGAATGCCTGCCTGTCCGCCTGTCTGTCTGTCTGTCTGTCTGTCTGCCTGCCTACCTGCCTGTCTGCCTGCCTACCTGCGTGCCTGCTCGCCTGTCCGCCTACCTGCTTGCCTGCCTGTCTATCTGTCTGTTTGTCTGCCTGCCTGTCTGCCTGTCTGTCTGTCTGTCTGTCTGTCTGTCTATCTGTCTGTCTGCCTACCTGTCTGTCTGTCTGTCTGTCTGTCTGTCTGTCTGTCTGTCTGTCTGTCTGTCTGTCTGTCTGTCTGCCTACCTGTCTGTCTGCCTGTCTGTCTGTCTGTCTGTCTGTCTGTCTGTCTGCCTGTCTGTCTGTCTGTCTGTCTGTCTGTCTGTCTGTCGGTCTGCCTGCCTGTCGGTCTGCCTGCCTGTCGGTCTACCAAATTTATAGACACTGATAATGGAGGTCATTAACTACATCTGGTGTAAAGACCCCATACATTTTAGTAACCTTGTACATTCCCAGATTTTCCCGTCAAAGACACTGGTTTTATTTTGAATTTCCCACCAAAAATTATGTGTAGAATTTGAATTTACCGCCAAGCATGCGCAGAATTTGAATTTTCCGCGAAACCTGCACAGAATTTGAATTTACCGCCAAGCATGAGCAAAAACCCTCGCGCAGACCTACGCAGAAACCTCAAACAACCGGTTTATTTTTAGCAACCTTGCACATTCCCAGACGATGACTCACATCCGCCGGTCTGGACAGGTCTGACAATGTTTTTGTTTGAGATTTTCTCTTATACATCTGATTTTTAACCAATCTAGATAAGTTCAAAATTATACTGTCCCTCACCATCCTTATTAATTAGAGTATTGCAGTGATCTAATAGCTTTTACTCGGATTTATTTAATTTAATTCTTATTCTCTGGGTTTTATTTTAAAATTTTTGCGCACAGTTGTTAGCACTGTAATAACCTTAGTTATTCGACGCTAATCGACTATTAAAATCAGATTAAGACATAAACCATACTGCCTGTCTGACTGTTTGCCTGTCTACCTATCTGTTTACCTGTAAGTATGATTGAGGATAATGTTTACCACCACTGTTTTCTTTCATATGTTCGTGCAATGTGCAAGCAATACATTTTCGTCCTTCTTGATCGGTTTCCCCTTTACATTTTGGATATTTATACTTAACTGGTACAGGCATCTTTCTCACACTTATTTCTATTACTGCTCACAATCTATACAATAAATGGTGTTAAGAATGTCTGCCTGTCCGTCTGCCTGTCCGTCTGTCTGTCTGTCTGTCTGTCTGCCTGCCCGCCTGCCTGCCTGCCTGCCTGCCTGTCAGTCTGTCTGTCTGTCTGTCTGTCTGTCTGTCTGCCTGTCTGTCTGTCTGTCTGTCTGTCTGTCTGTCTGTCTGTCTGTCTGTCTGTCTGTCTGTCTGTCTGTCCGCCTACCTGTCTGTCTGTCTGTCTGTCTGTCTGCCTGTCTGTCTGTCGGTCTGCCTGCCTGTCGGTCTACCAAATTTATAGACACTGATAATGGAGGTCATTAACTACATCTGGTGTAAAGACCCCATACATTTTAGTAACCTTGTACATTCCCAGATTTTCCCGACAAAAACACTGGTTTTATTTTGAATTTCCCACCAAAAATTATGTGTAGAATTTGAATTTACCGCCAAGCATGCGCAGAATTTGAATTTTCCGCCAAACCTGCACAGAATTTGAATTTACCGCCAAGCATGTGCAAACACCCTCGCGCAGACGCTCACGCTGACCTGTGCAGAAACCCCAGACAACACGCAGAATTTAAATTTCCCGCCAAAACCCTGATCATAATTTAAATTTACCGTCAAAACCTGAGTGTAATTTAAATTTACCGCCAAAACCTACGCAGAATTTTGAATTTCCCGCCAAACCATCGCGCAGACTCCCGCGCTGACCTGTGCAGAAACTCCAGACAACCGGTTTATTTTTGCAACCTTGCACATTTCTCAAACAATGGCTTCGTTGTTTAATTGGGCAGCAGACAGGCAGGCAGGTTCTGACAAGTTTGGCATTTACAGACAATGACTCACATCCGGTTTATTTTTAGCAACCTTGCACATTCCCTAGACGCTCACATCCGCAAGTATTGACACGTATTTTCTATAGTCTGCGCCTCCTTCTAATTTTAGCTTTATTTACACAATTTTAAATGTGATTGTTTAGTTACAAAATGTTTTAAAACAAGTTTGAGATTTTCTCTTATACATCTGATTTGTAACCAATCTAGATAAGTTCAAAATTATACTGTCTCTCCTTATTATTGTAGTGATTGCAGTGATCTAATAGCTTTATTTTATTTAATTCTTATTCTCTGAGTTTTATTTTAAAATTTTGATATCTTACCTTTTTGCGCACAGTCTTTAGCATTGTAATAACCTTAGTTATTCAACTCTAATCGACTAATAAAATCAGATAAACCATGAATACCGGATATAGGACAATTGTATATATTAAGTAATTAATAACTGCCTGTATCATACGTTTAACAGCTTTGTTAACAGTAATATTTAATAAATACGTAATTTTTATACACACCGAACTGTAACCTGTAAATATCTACACCATAATAATATTTCTTTAGGAACTTGGTTTTTTACTAATATATTGTCGTGATCTAATAGCTTTGACTTGGCTTTATTTAATTCTTATTCTCTGGGTTTTATTTTAAAATTTTGATATCTTACTTTTTGTCTGCAGTCTTTAGCATGTAATTGTAATAATGTTGAGTATTAGTCGTGCAGATTTTTCAAATGTATTATCTGCTAATATTTTCTTTAAGTATTTTTCCACCTCTTTACCGAATTAGCTTGCGGATGTCTTATACTACAAAAACCAACTTTTATGGCGTGCTGACAAAGTCATATGATAACATTTCCTACACTGCATACGATAAGTCAACGACCTTGCATAACAAGCAAGTCTGCACATGCATAACGTAAATAAATGTGTATCGGTGGACTACTTACGAATGATTTACAAATACCGTTGTAAGAAACCGAAATTCCAATGATAAAATTAAACCACCACTCTAATTAATAACTGCCTGTATCATACGTTTAACAGCTTTGTTAACAGTAATATTTAATAAATACGTAATTTTTATACACACCTGTAACGTGTAAATCTCTACAGCATCATAATATTTCTTTAGGAACTTGCTAAAGCGAGGGGGTGCTGTACATAAATCCAAGCGAAATATATATAACTATCGGCTCGAGACTGTGTATTTAATAAAGTACGGGAAAAAACACATAATATTTACTTTGCTTACAAACAATGTCTCCAACACTTTTGTATTATGTTATATACTGTCTACCGCTTAAACAGTCCTCCAGTGGGATCGAACACATTACCTATCTACTAAAAGATGCTTCCAATCGGCCTATTCGAGTTAAATATCCAGACATACATCTCGTCGAAAGCGTAATAAAACAAAAACCTAACAAGTTATTTAAAATGGTTTAAATTTTTATATTGCATCTTTTTAGCTGGAAATAATTCGATATATACTATTAGACCACAATTAATTCGGTTTATTTTTTAGCAACCTTGCACATTTTCTCAAACAGGTAGTTAAAACAGGGTAGTTGAATAGCAGCCCAACCCCTCTTTCTTACCTATATTATAGTGACTGTCAGCAAAAATTCCTCCAGACAACAATAGCTTCATTGTCCAATTATCGTGCTGATTTTAAAACAATGGATGTCATTGTTCAACAACATCCTGCAAGAATAGGCATGTCTGTCAGACGATGACTCACATCCGGTCGAGCCTGAGAAAATGTTGATAGCTTCTGATTTACTGATAACATCCTGCAAGAATGAACATGTCTGCATCCCAGACGCTCGAGCGTGGGAAATTTTCAAAAACTACACTTTTAACCCAAAAAATTCCCGGAAGTGGCCGAGGTCAATGACCCCGACTAGGCCAATGACTCCGACCTTGACCTAGGCTAGATCCGTGACCTAGAAAAAATTCTCGGAAGTGGCCGAGGTCAATGAACCCGACTAGGCCAATGACTCCGACCTTGACCTAGGCTAGATCCGTGACCTAGAAAAAATTCTCGGAAGTGGCCGAGGTCAATGACCCCGACTAGGCCACGCCCACCGGCTAGGCCTGTGACCTTGACCCCGGCTAGGCCCGTGACCTTGAAAAAAGTTCAAGGTCAAATGTGGTCCAGAACCCGTGTAGGTACTCTACTCTATCTGTTCTATCCTTTTTTCCTCTCTTCTTTGTTTTGCAAATTGCATGTACTTTTCTCCTTCCCTTTTTAGACTTTTCTTGTGTCTCCAGATTCTGCTCTTGTAACATTTTTAATCTTGGATCTTACAACAATTTCATATTCGTTCTTTTAATTCACTGATCAGGGCTAAAGTCTACTTTCTGCCGTCTTATTTTCTCGTGCTTCTTTATGTTTTCCTTTACCTCCTATCATGCTTTTTGTAGACATTCTTTGCATTCCTTTACTTTGTTAAAGCTTTCAAATTCTTCTACTTTTCCTTGTTAACATATAATTTCGGCTTAGACCGCGTAGTCTTCGTGGATAAACACCCAGCATTCTCTGGCTTACTGTGTCTTGCATCTTGTGAACTGCTCGGTTTTTATTCACAAAGGCTATGCGGTCTAAACCGAAATTCTAAGTTAACTGCGAAAGCCTCAAACAGTATATCTTCTACTTTTTACGTTACCTGTTCTTCCTCTCCTCTTTTCTGCTTTAGGAAGGCTTCCAAACTGTCTGTACTAGGTAATTTATCTGTTATAAAACCCAGTTTTTTCGCAGACGTATTTTAGGTTAGGTACTTTTTTGCCAGTCTAGCAACGTTGCTTTTCTGGAGTGCCCTTATGTGTTAGGTATCTCTTCTATTTTATTTACTTGTCTAATATATTGTAACGACCTTGGGATCAGGCCGTTGCAGACGCGTGAGTCAAGACCCCGAATATTCGAGAAACGACCTTGGAGCCAAGTGCGACGGATGAGGCAGCGGCCTCGGTGATTAATACGCGTGACACGCCAGCGTTTCCGGAATGGTCGAGACGATTTCCAGAAGGAATTATCGGGCAATATAAATACGCGCCCGCAAGAATAGCGGGCAGTTCTGATCCAGTTCGAAGACATAAAGCCGCCACATAAATAACGCATAAAATAAATATAACCATATAAATCATTAATGTTAAGTCATATATCAATAAATAAGTGTATCGTTGTTAGAAATAGTTCCGGTAGTTTATAAATAGTTTGTGTTCCGCGTTTAATAGTTGCTTTGTAAATAGTTAAGATAAATCGTTGTAAATAAATACTTGAAACTAGAAGCGGTGTATAATTTTTAAAGAGCCCGAAACGTAAAAACGTAATAGTGGTGTCAGGTGTCGGGTTTTGTACCAGGGGCTATAAACAAATTATTGGACAAACATTAAATAAACTAATTGACTAACCGATAAACGACAGTCAGATAATAAATTTAAGTGTGTGTTGTGGATGCCTGTGACAAGATCCCAGAGCGGCAAAATGGAGGCTCAATTAAGCCAACTTTTCCAGCTGATGCAAGTTGGCCAAGAGAATGCAGAAAAGGCGCAAGAAAAACCGTAAAAAGCACAAGAGGATCTTAAGGAAGAATTGAAAGCCGGCCAAAATCAGGCAGAAAAGGCGCAAGAAGTACTTAAGGAAGAGCTGAAAGCCGCTCAAGAGGATCTTAAAGAAGTACTTAAGGGAGAGCTAAAGGCCTGGTGAAGAAACGGCCGGCGAGGACTACGCGGGGAACCTGAAGAAGAGGATGGAAGAATTCGGTCTCTGCTGTTGGATACTGGAACGACGAAGTCCATCGCCAGGTGTGACGTAGTACGGGACGAGGGTCAGCTGCTGCACAACAAGACACGCCTTCGCACTGCCACGGGAGGCGCAGTGACCACACTTGGAGAAATTGATTTGATATCGAAAATTGGGAATCAAACCCTCAAGCATCAGGCCTTGATCGCTGACGTTGCGTTGCGGACGAGTTCATCCTGGGAATGGATGTTAGGAATGAGTGTGGGTTCACTTTAGAACTGGGACACGGCGTGTTGCACGTGGGTGGGGAGGAGCGTTCCCTACACCCAAGAGAAGAGATCGCAGTACGAGTGGTATTGGCGGAAGATGTTACTCTGCCGGGACGAACAGAGAGGGTCGTGGATGCATACCTGGATAGCGATCTCCGGGGCAATGTAGTGCGCAGGATTGAACCCGATTATGACAAGGAGGTCACTCATGGTATCCTGGTTGGGAAGACGTTGGTAAAGACTGGGCTTATGGTCCCAGTAAGGATGATGAACGTCAACAGGGAACCGGCAACCGTCAGGAGAAAGGGGCATGAGCCAACAAGAACGGAGGAAGATCGAATATCTGGTGGACCGGTACCAAGACATCTTCGAGTGCGGAGATCATCCCAGCGGCCGTACCAACGTAGTAAAACATAAATCATTCGAGTTTGGCAGAAGAGTCTTGCTGAGGACCGACCATGCTGGTCTACGATGGCTACTGCAGTTCAAGAACCCTGAAGGACAGCTAGCTAGGTGGATCGAGCGCCTACAAGAGTACGACTTTGAAATAAATCATCGGCCTGGCACAGCCCACCGCAACGCCGATGCGTTGTCCAGGAGGCTCTGCCCTGCGGACTGCGGCCACTATTCGAAGCTGGAGGGTCGTGCGGTGCCCATCAATCGTACCACTGTAATCGACGACTCGTGGGAGCTAGACGAGTTGCAGAACAGCCAGGAGGACGACCCCGATTTAGGCACGGTCATAGCCTGGAAGCGAGACGGCCGTCGACCTACCCGGCAGGGGGTCTCCGCCACAAACCCAACGGTGAAGACCTATTGGGCGCAATGGGACTCTTTGCAGCTGGACAACAACGTCCTGACCAGAATCTTGGAAGATGAGGACGGTAGGGCAACGAGATCACAATTGATGGTTCCAAGAAGTAGAGTGGCCGAGGTTCTGCGCCACCTGCACAATGGCTCCTCTGGGGGACACTTTGGATGGAAGAAGACGTTCCAGAAGGTCCAAGAAAGGTTCTACTGGGCGAGCTGCAAAGATGACGTACGCGAGTGGTGCCGGAGGTACGAAGCTTGCGCTACAGGAAACGGACCGGTTGGAAGACGTAGAGCTCCGATGTGGCACTACAACTTCGGTGGTCCGTTCGAGGGGATAGCCATTGACATCGCCGGACCATGCCCCGAAACCGAATCGGGAAATAAATAGATCCTGGCGTCCATGGGCTACTTCACCAAGTGGCCTGAAGCGTACACCCATCAAGGGGCCGGTACTGTCGCTGATGTTCTGGTGAAGGAGTGCTTCAGCCGTTTTGGAGTCCCCCTGGAGTTACATTCCGACCAGGGCCGGAATTTCGAGTCTGGACTGTTCCAGAACGTCTGCAAGCTACTGGGGATACACAAGACCCGGACCACTGCCCTCCATCCTCAATCGGACGGCATGGTGGAAAGGATGAACCGAACCATGGAGAAGCATCTGTCCCAGGTGGTTTCCGAGCATCAGCGTGACTGGGACCAGTGCATTCACCTGTTCCTGATGGCCTACCGATCGGCAGTACAAGAGACAACCGGCGTCCAGATCGAGGTCTGCTGTTCCAGCTGTTGCGTTGTGTTAAGCCCACGGTGGACTGCTGCTTCTTCGGCCAGTCCATGTGCAGGAGGGGCGCCTCCTGCAAATACCGCCATCGAACCCCTACAAGAGCGAGATGACAGGCACCCGACGCAAATCGTTCTGGGACAGAACGACCTAAGGCGGGGGCAGTGTAACGACCTTGGGATCAGGCCGTTGCAGACGCGTGAGTCAGTGGCCCGAATATTCGAGAAACGACCTTGGAGCCAGGTGCGACGGATGAGTCAGCGGCCTCGGTGATTAATACGCGTGACACGCCAGCGTTTCCGGAATGGTCGAGACGTTTTCCAGAAGGAATTATCCGGCAATATAAATACGCGCCCGCAGGAATAGCGGGCGGTTCTGATCCAGCTCGAAGGCGTAAAGCCGCCACATAAAATAAACATAACCATATAAATCATAAGTCATATATCAATAAATAAGTGTATCGTTGTTAGAAATAGTTCCGGTAGTTTATAAATAGTTTGTGTTCCGCGTTTAATAGTTGCTTTGTAAATAGTTAAGATAAATCGTAAATAAATACTTGAAACTAGAAGCGATGTATAATTTTTAAACAGCCCGAAACGTAAAAACGTAACAATATCTTGGCACACTTACGAAAACACTTCTATAGTACTTTTATTATATTTTCACCTGTTCTTTTCTCACCTGCTTGAATGTTTATTTAACCACGCGGCCTACTTCCTAAGAAAATACGATAAAACCGGTTTTGATGTAAACAAATACATCTCAACACGCCAATATGTTTATTTTTCTATGATGTCTACGGTAGACATCTTTCGTAAATGACTTGACATATTGAACAAATAAAATATTGATGTCTATGTCTTCTTCTTCTTATATTAGGCTATGGCCTGTTATTCCGGTGCATTTTCCTATGATATCGATGGCCAACTATCCTTCCATTTGTTTGGCGATCTACCTACTAGCCTTCTTCCTGGTGGTTTTCCATCTCTTGCTAATCGAGTGATTCTTGCTCCTGCCATTCTATTCACATGCTGATTCCATTCCCTCCTTTGCTGAGACCACCGAAGAACATCTTGTATTGCACATGCTTCTCTAATTTCGTTGTTTCATCTTCTATTTGCTAGTATATTGTCTGTGATTCGTCATAGTGCCCTCATTTCTGTTGTTTGCAGTATTCTCTTTGTTTCGGTGGTGTCTGCCCTTGCTTCAACTTCATATGTTAAAAGTTGTCTTACGCATCTTTTATAGATGCGGACTTTACTTTCTAGGCTTACGTTTTTATTTCATCATACAAAATTTCGTAAACATTCTGACACGTGCCACTTTGTTAACTTGTTTGCATGTTCCTTCTCTAAGATTGCTATTACTGGATATTTCTACGCCAGGGTATTCAAACTTCATTACTTGTTCTATGCATCTTTCTTTAAAAACTATTTCACATCTTCTTGGCTCTCTTGCTACTACCAGACTCTTAGTTTTGCTATCAATACTTCCATATTGTAAGTTTCTGCAGTTATTCTAAATTTGTGTATTACCATTTATTGCAGGTCATCTTTATTCTCATCAATGATCATAGCGTCATTTGAATTTTATAATATCTTTATCCTGTTGTTTCCCATCCTGTATCCATATATGTATTATACATATATTGCTAGCAGAGCCTGGTAACGGCCGAAAACATTACGTAGCCGACATAGTCTCACTGTGGGTATTACGCTTCTCGTGCGCATGCCTGAGAATTCAAACCCCGCCTTTATAAGCGAATTTTAAACTTGACCACTTTCCCACCGCGCGGACGACGCCGACGCGCTTGCGCACAGCTCACCATATACATTGAAGAGTTGGTTGTCTGTCTCACTTCCTTCGTGACCCCCCAACTCATAGCCGCTAGCAATATAGTAAGCAATATATTGAGATGGTAGGACCCTATAATTTATGTGTTTATGATCTGTTAATAATTTAATAAGGTTACCACCCAAAATATTTTTCTTGTATTCGTATTATCAAATCTCAGGTTGATTAAAAGCTACTTGTAAATTGATAGCTAAAATAAATAGTTGTATGCCCTTTATAATCTCTTATTTATCTGCAACTAATCAAATAAAACGCTAGCTCAAAATTTCGGTAAAGCACAGACTCATCACTCGGTTGGGTTCTCCCTTGAATACATTATTTATTAAAAATTATTCAAGTACGGATCTGTTCTCCGCATTAGCTCAAATGCGCTATTGAAAAACTGAAATTAGCTCAAATGTTAACCAAGATGGTTGCCGTTTATAAGTTGCATTTAATTGAATGATAAATACTGTGAAATCGGTCAACGTGTTATCGGTAATTGTTTGAATTTTGACTGTTTTCCCGGCATTAATTTGTCTTCAGTTTTAGCACTTGCGGGAACGCTATTTCAACTGTTTTAGGGAGGCGTCCTTTGACTCGCATAACCTCACAATCGGATTCTATTTGCTATTTGAACAACAATTATTCCTCTGGAGCCGTAGGAATTACTTGAATATTGCTCGGTACTATCGCCTTTACGCTGCACGTAGCTTTCCAAGGTCTAACAGCGCTTATTTTAGTGAATTTGGGTACCTGGTTTTGGTCCAATTGCCTCGCTCGCAGGAAACGACGCCGTTGCTGTGGGGAAGTTGCTGTAGGCCCCCTGGTGATGAGATCTCTAGAATGCGGCCTAACGGAGATGCTCGTTGCCCTGGGATGCTGACCTGGTCGCCCCAATGGTTGTACTCTACCACGCAGACTTCGAAACTTCAGTTGGATCGTAGCCGATTTGGTATCGGAAGGCACCTCTCGTGGACTTCGAATTTTTGGTGATGGATTTTTATGCAAATATTACCACACGTACTCTGAATTGCACTGATTAAAACGACGTATTTTTTATAATAAAATATTAACATTTATTGTACAAAATTCAATTTTAAAGGAGAGCACATTTACCACATCAATCAGCATTAATTAATTCATTTGTCAACCTCCATTAATTTTGTTATAAACAAAAGCTAGTTACTTTCAAATAAATTGCGGATATTAACAAGGTTCAAAACATTAACTTTTAAGAATAATTCTACTTAAAATTATTATTTTGTACACTAATACTATATCTAAAATAATTATTTACATTTATATTAATTTAGCGTGTCTATTTTTCACTGCACGTCTTTTTAATTAGCGTTTTAAAAGTTCACCTGTCACTGCACTGACTAAAGTATTTAATTCGCGCATATCCTGCACTGGGTTTCATTTGAATTTTCTGTTTGATTTTCGTTCACAATTTTAAATTCATATGTGTTTTCTTTTCTGCAAATCCTATAATCCTTGCCTTTGATTCTTACGGTTTCTTTCAAATGCTTTAATGCCTTCTTTCTTATATGCCCGTTGCATGTTCTTAAGCTTATTTATGCTTCAATCACCTTTCTTATAAAACCCTGACTGGATTTCATCATTAAAATATGCCTGAGTTCTACGCTTCATTCCCTTGTGTTTGCCATCCATCTTGTAATTATTAAATTTTCATCCGGCTTGGCCTATACATTTAGCACAAACATAATTAACTAACCGAACTTACATCCAATTTGGCTGCCTATGCAAAACGAGCTTAGCTTATATATTCATTTTTTGGCAAATTGAAATTTTAGCTTTGCAGTTATATAAGATATCGCACTCTGAGCTTTCATGAAATGTTCATTAATTTGGCAATGCTAACATATTTGATCTATAGGGCTTAAAACCATAGCAATATCTATGCCTGTATCCTTCACGTTTTGTTTTAGTTCTTTTTATTATCTTGTCCATTATTAAGTTAAATAGTACTAGTGTGCAATTGGCACTGTTTACGTGATGTCCATGTGAACGGTGTAATTAGAGACATCAATGGAACAGCTGTTAACATCCATGAATATTAAACTGGCTGCTATGTATTATGTCAACGTATGATTTACTGGCACAGCCCCATAGCTGTACTTGCAAGTCTAGATAGCTTTTAATATAGTTTTTTAGATCAGTATCTTATTCTGTAAGAAAATATCTAGGCCAGTCGACAAGTACATTTTAGCGGGAATAATTCCGGACAAGCTGGAATAAATTTTAATCTGTTCTGTTGGGACTCAGAAAATATATATTAACTTTGCACCCCTTGACAGGCCCGGATTTAACCGCTATGCTTAAGAAAAGGTCTAAATTTTTATATTTTTCCTAATATTAGTGAATATCTCGATTAGTATCAACTTTTGAGCAAAATATGTAGTTATCAAAATTAAAGAAGAGTAAATTCTCTACAAAAAATGTTCTATACATTTTTGTCATAAGTTCGCTTGTTTCAAATTCATAGGCGTCGAAATATATTTTTTTTCGAGCAGTTGCTTGTTACTTTCTTTTACGATAAAGGAAGTATTGGATTCACCCTAAAAATTCGAAATTGAGTTTTCAACAGATCTTCACGTTTTAAAGTGCCCTGAACCCAAAAAACATGTTTTTGTTTATTGCTCTGTCTGTGTGTCGATCTGTCTGTGTGTCTGTTTGTGAACAGAATATCTCAAAACGGAAAGAGGTATGACGTTGAAACTTCATATATAAGTTTTTATTTTATTTTATTTTTATTTTATTACCTCTACAGGTAAAAAAACCTTATAACAGAGATTACAAAAATATAAAGAAACATGTATATTGCGCTACTAAAAAACATAATAGTAAATGACAAAAGAGAATAGATATTTAAATACACAAATATATACGGTTCCAGTACCAGAAGATTCTAAAATACAAAAATCGAAACAGCAAAAAAAAAAAACTTGAAAGCCAAAAAAAGAAAAACCAAAAACCAGGAAAGTCAGGAGCCAATAACTAAATATTTAAGAAACCTGTCAAAAACCGTAATATTTGTTTATAATTTTTGAAAAGAGAGCGTAAGGTAAACAAAGATCTAAATTGATAGCTTGATACAGCTCATTTACTAGTCGCTGCATATAAAGCATGGGAGTGTGTACCGAGTAAGTGACGAGGGGGATATTAAACAGACTTGCAGATCTTGTAGCTCTAGAAGGAACATTTATGTTTAACAAAGCTAAAAGATATGTATCCTTAATCTCAAAATTCCACAACTTATAACAAAATAGAATGAGTTGAGCTTTTCTTCTGTTTTCGAGAGACATAATTTGAAATTCTTGACACAGCATTGTTGTTCTAATTATATGATAATTTGGATACATCCTGTGCTTCTTAAAATAAGGAAATCTTAAAAATCTTTTTTGAACTTTTTCAATTTTGTTAATCTCCACATATAAATGCGGGGACCATACTACTGAAGCATAGTCCAGCTTAGGTCTAAGCAGTGTAAAGTACAAGGTCTTCAGTGTGCGTTCATTGGAAAATTGTGATGATTGCCTAATAATAAATCCTAGGATTTTGTAAGCCGACGCAACTACTGCGTCCACGTGATCTCTAAATTTCAGTCGGTTGTCATAAGTCACTCCAAGATCCTTAGTTTTCGAAATTCGTTTTAAAAACTCATCATTCATTTTGTAGTCAAACTCGAGCGGCTGAGTAGAACGTGTGAATGACATTATAGAGCATTTACTAATGTTAAACAACAGTTTGTTTTCAATACTCCTGTTATAGATTCTGTCTATATCTTGTTGCAGTAGTGTACATTCAGTAATATTCTTTACATTTTTATAAATTTTTAAATCGTCTGCAAATAGTAGGCAAGTCGAGTGCTGCACACAATGAACTAAATCATTTATAAATATTATAAATAATACAGGTCCTAGGTTTGATCCCTGTGGAACACCCGAGTTAGCTGTGTACTTGCCTGACGTGTTACCGTCGAATTTGATCACAAAACTACGTGCTGATAAATATGAAGCGAAAAATTTCAACATGCTGTTTGACCGCCCACATTGCTTAAGTTTTCGTAAAAGTATATCCTGATCAACTTTATCAAATGCTTTTTTGAAATCCGTATATACACAGTCTACTTGATACCTTTGTACTATCTAGATGCGACAGCAAGCTTTTGAAGAAAATCGCATAACCGGAAGTAGGTGTTTAACTCTTGTGATTTTTCAGTTTCTTTGGATTTTTTCAAAAACGGCTCTAACGATTTTTTTCAAACGTTACAATTTTATTAAATTTTTAATGTGTATTGATGTGAGCTAGGCAATTTTTCAGTCGAATACCTCTAAAATGGGTTTCTTTTGTTTTCTTTTCCAATTTTTTTTATTAACTCCTATTTTAAATAGAACACCCAGTATATTATTACATTCTTGAATTCAGCTTGAAATTTTAGAGGAAATTGGTCTCTTGAACTAACGCTCTATTTTGTATGGTTTCTGTACAAATTGCAATTTTTGAAAATTTTTGACAAATGCTTGAATGTATGTATGTATAATCGATAACCCCGTTTTACCTTGCGGTGTAGAGGCTGTTGCTTTATGTGCTTGCATCTGGCGGTACAATGCTCAACGTGCCCCGGATTCGGGATACAAAGTTAAATATTAAAAATCAAATTTTGGCTAATTATAAAATCACTATGAAAGGAAGTTGTGTGCGTGTATCACACCAGATTTTTGTTTATTATTATTGACGTTCCACTATTCCAACTTTGCTAACTTCAAGTTTCTTTTGAAGTTGACTGCTCATCAATTTTTTTTGCCTTTTTGATGTTGGTGGTTGTTCAATATCACTTTGACTTTCAACAATATCTGTCTCGTGTTCCGAATTTGCTTCATAATCTTGGGAATGTTCTATTGATTGTTCTAGATCGATATCCAAGTCCTCGTCGTCGTCTTCGTCGTCTACTTCAATCACGTCCGCAGTATTCAAACAAGATTTGCCCTGACAGAAACCACATATTACTGAGCAATGAAAACCTGCTTTGCAACAAGATACATTACAACCTTTGGCGCATTTACAAGAAATTAGTTTCAGTAATTCTTGGGGAGCTGCGTCTTGTACAGTGGGAATGGGCATTAATCCATTCTTTGAATTTCTCCATCCCCACTCGAAAGGTGATTTTTCGTTTCCATACCATAGCTGAATTTGGTTGTAAATACGGAACGAGTGCAAGCGAGCTGCGTCTTTGGTTGGTGGTAATGATGCTAGATTTGGTAAACTTCTGTTAATAGATTGTACGAAACACTGGTATCTATACCTGTTCAATGATACACAGTATGTTGATCCATACAGAAGAAGAAGAAATTGTTCTCCCCCTTTATCTATTCCCTCTGGGGACGCGTTTGGGTCTTTGAAAATTTGAACAGTCTTCTGTAAGTTTTTTTTTTTCTGTAGAAGTTTAACGAACTTCATTTTCCCCTGCCTGTATAGTGCGGAAACAGTATCGCAACCACTAAATGCATGCAGAAATAAAATGTTGTCCCTAATTGAATCATCCGGAATTACTCCCGCTAACAGCCACTTCAAAAGACTTATCGACTGGCCTATTAGCCAAATTTTGAATTTTAATCTTTAACTTTGTATCCCGAATCCGGGGCAAGTTGAGCATTGTACCGCCATATGCAAGCACATAAAGCAGCAGCTTCTACACCGTAAGTATTATACATAAGTACATACATGCATACAAGCATTTGTCAAAATTTTTCAAAAATTGCAATTTGTACAGAAACCGTACACAATAGAGCTTTAGTTCAAGAGACAAATATTCTCTAAAATTTTAAGCTGAATTCAAGAATGTAATAATATACTGGGTGTTCTATTTAAAATAGGAGTTAATAAAAAAAATTGGAAAAGAAAACAAAAGAAACCCATTTTAGAGGTATTCGACTGAAAAATTGCCACATCAATACACATTAAAAATTTAATAAAATTGTAAAGTTTGACAAAAATCGTTAGAGCCGTTTTTGCAAAAAGCTTGCTGTCGCATCTATAAAGTACAGAAAACTTATGTATGAAGTTTCAAAGTCATACCTCTTTTCGTTTTGAGATATTCTGTTCACAAACAGACACACAGACAGATAGACACACAGACAGAGCAATGAACAAAAACATGTTTTTTGGGTTCAGGGGACTTTAAAACGTGAAGATCTTTTGAAAACTCAATTTCGAATTTTTGGGGTGAATCCAAGCAAATGCTCGAAAAAAAAAATTTCGACGCCTATGAATTCGAAACAAGCGAAAGTATGACAAAAATGTATAGAACATTTTTTGTAGAGAATTTACTCTTCTTTAATTTTGACAACTACGCATTTTGCTCAAAAGTTGATACTAATCGAGATATTCACTAATATTAGGAAAAATATAAAAATTTAGACCTTTTTTTAAGCATAGCGGTTAAATCCGGGCCTGTCAAGGGGTGCAAAATTAATATATATTTTCTGAGTCACAACAGAACAGATTAAAATTTATTCCAGCTTGTCCGGAATTACTCCCGCTAACAGCCATTTTAAAAGACTTATCGACTGGTCTAATCCTATAAGTAACCAATTTGTTTTTGTAACTGTTGGGTATATTTCGCTTACCATCTCTATAATATATGTTCCTTATAGTTCAATTTACTATTTACATACCCACTATATTGAGTCAGTGTTTTTTTATTAATTAAATACTGATGTACAATGATCTCTGCGTAGCATAAAATTTGCATACTTTGATAGATTTTATTAACAATAATGTGCTATAAATACTCGAAACTACATAGATATTATGGACAGGATCAAAGAGTATAATGTGCTATCTAATTTTATTAGCCACCGACTCGATAAATAAGTTGAAAATTAGATCACTTTTATGTTCCTATTTTTTATTTTACGAAATTTGTTTTATGTTAACTATTATTATTATTATCAGCCCATATAGTGTCCAGATTATCGGAGAATTTTTATCTCCACTGGTCTGTTGCTACCAATAAGTTTTTTGGTCAACCTTTTTTTATTTTAAGTAAATTTAGTTTTCATCCCGTTATCGTTTCCATCCACCTCTTTTTCATCTGCTTAATTGATCTCTTCCACTTGGAAGCATTTTTTATATCAACTGCTTTTATTATATGATCACTATTTTAAGTATATATTTCAAAATTTTGTATTGTGTAGTCCAATGTTTCCCAAACTTATCTAAAGCGCGACCCCTTTTTGTTAAAAAATTTGTTCGCGACCCCCAACTACCCTCTACTCATCACTCAAACCAAAATAACGACAAAAATAGCCTAACTAAATTACAAGTAACTGATTGTCATATCTTATTTTACCTTACTGTTTAAGTTTAAATTAAATTATTTAAAAATTAAATTCAACAGTTATTTTAATAACGATCTGTCCCACTAGTAACTAGTAGTTCTTCTGCCAGACTACCATTTACAATAAAAATAAATGATAAAAAATCGACTGCACATTGTAGGTATATCGCAATACTTTTCCACGATATTCGCGAAAGCACTACCTGCTACTTCGCTACTAGATGGCATTCTGGAACGTTCTCGAATAAGGTTACTAAATCATATCTTTCGAAGCCTCGGTGTGGCTTTATATAAGCAGCGAAGTGCAATGAGACTTCAGTTCCAAACAGGGCGTTATGGTGATTGCGGTAGTGGTACTTAGTAAATATTTTACTTTTTTATCTCTTTCATTTTTACGGACTTATTAATATTTAGTTTTATGTTTCATTTGATAACTAATTGTAAATTTTTATTTACGTTATTAAAATAAAAATACATGATTCAACCAAGTGTTTTTTTTTGTCTTATTTTGGAAATTCCCGGCGATCCCCTTACTACCTCACCGCGACCCCCCAGGGGGTCACAACCCACACTTTGGGAAACACTGGCTGTAGTCTAAACTTTTTTAAGTTCATTATTATTTACTGTCCAAGTTGGGCAAACAGTGCAATTTACTTTTTAATTTGGTTGACAAGTTGATTGTCAAATCTGTTTTAAGGACCGAAAATTTTGTCATCCATGAATAATTGTGTGTAAGGTTCCTTGCCATCCTCGTTTTCGAAAAAAATTATTGTGTCTAGATAAACGGGTTCTTCTGTATAGTTGATGTCCTGTTCATCCAGCAGTGCAGTTTTTACTGCTGTTGGTATAAAAAAATAAGTTTTTTCTATGGCAAATGTTAAAGTGTGTTTTAATCGAATCAAAACAAAAGGTCAAGTGTTACTTTAACAGCAACGGTAGATAAAGTAGCACTTTAACGTCAAGGGTAGATAGTAGCTATTTATGCAACAAGTGCTAAAAGTCGACGTTCATGCACGAGACATGAAAATTATGAAACGAAGCCAAAGTCTCGTGCATAAACGACTTTTAGCATGCGTTGCATACAATATTTTATCTACGACCACTACTAAAAGTAGGTCTTTTAGCGCTAGCTTGTTTCACTAAAAGTGACGTTTTATAGTTTACCGTGTTTAAAGAAATCAGCTGTTTACTTTTAGCACACGGGCTAAAAGTGAAGTGAGGTTATAAAACTACAATTTCGAACTGCAAGTGAAGTTGTAAAACTATTCTAGTTGCTTCTTGCGTTACAGGTAAAGCGTTTTTGAAATAATTAAAGCGTTATGTAATGAATGCAGTCATATGTGGAGTATCAATAATTACATTTCGTAACTCACCTTGACAGCACAGGCGTGGCCAAACAATCGCCCGCGCGGCGTGGCCTACTGTTCATTATGACATAAATTAAAAGTGTCACAGATGCGAACCTTTCTTAAATTGATATTTATGGATTAATAACGGTAAAATTAAGGTTGTAGATAAAATATTGTATGCAACGCGTGCTAAAACTCGTTTATGCGCGAGACATGTTATGAAACTCAGCCTTCGGCTTCGTTTCATAATTTTCATGTCTCGCGCATATACGTCGACTTTTAGCACTTTTGTTGCATAAATAGCTATTATCTATGACCTTAATTTTACTGTTATTAATCCATAAATATCGATTTAACAAACGTTTGCATCTACGACGCTTCTAATTTATGTCATAATAAACAGTAGGCCATGCCGCGCGGGCGAATGTTTGCGAATGACAGTAGTCAAGGTCAGTTACGAAATGTAATTATTAATACTCCACATCTGACTGTATTCATTACATAACGCTTTAATTATTTCAAAAAGACTTTACACGTAACGCAAGAAGCAACTAGAATAACTTTACAACTTCACTTCCAGTTCGAAATTGTAGTTTTAAACCTCACTTCACTTTTAGCACATTGGCTAAAAGTAAACAACGGATTTCTTTAACCACGGTAAACTATGAAACGTCACTTTTAGTGAAACAAGCTAGCGCTAAAAGGCCTACTTTTAGTGGTTGTCGTAGATAAAGTAATTTTCTAACTTTTATTTAAATTAAATATTACAGCTTCGTATTACCCTAGCAACCCAATCTAGCTACTGAGATTTTAAAATGTGATTGACTTTCCTTATTTTCTTTTGAAATTGTTAAAAGTTCTTGCCTTAGAAAAAAATTTTGTATTATACACGACGATAAAGTTATTACTATCCACTCTTCACTTGATAAAATTTTACTTTATCGTCTTGTATAATAAATTACAAATGTTGGTTTTGGTCATGTTAATCATTAAATATAGCTTTGTAAATTATTTGTTTAGAGATTGTATCATATTTCTTAATTCATAGATCGTTGTATGTATCGAGAGATCCAAAAAAAACTGTTGCCCAGCACGCTGCGGAAATTCAACGTATGAATAATATGTTGGTGACACTGTACAGGGTTATTCATTATAAATTACCCACCCCTTATCATCGTTATTATTGTCTATAGAAAAAAAAGTTTTAAATAAAAGTTATGTGGTTATAACTGAATTTTGTTAAAATGCTATCAAAAGTACAGTGGCGTGCATAATTAAGGGGATACAAAAAAGTAATATATTTTTTTAAATGGAACACCCTGTATATTATTAAATTTTTGGAATGATCTTTCTTTTCTGATTTCAAAAATATACCATATGTTACCCCTACCTTATACCGTTTTTGAGTTATTAAACGTCGAATATTATTATTTATTATTATTTTGTATAGTATAACAAGTAAATATTTGGACTTTTTCTTCCTCACTGTAAACCATTTTGATTATTTCATTAAATAAATGTCACTTATCAAACATTAGTTGTCATTTTCATAGCTTACTTTAATAATGTTAACTTTTCCATATTTACAGTAACTACTTTAACTAAGATATTCGACGGTTAATAACTCAAAAACGGTATAATATAGGGGTAACATATAATATATTTTTGAAATCAGGAGAAAAAGATCATTCCAAAAATTTAATAATATACAGGGTGTTCCATTTAAAAAAATATATTCCTTTTTTGTATCCCCTTAATTATGCACGCCACTGTACATTTGATAGCATTTTAACAAAATTCAGTTATAACCACATAACTTTTATTTAAAACTTTTTTTTCTATAGACAATAATAACGATGATAAGGGGTGGGTAATTTATAATGAATAACCCTGTACGTCAATGTCAAATTCGAGGTAAGCAGGTTAGGATTTGCGTCATTTTGGGTCATAACTGACGGAAAACCTAACCTGATAACCTCGAATTTGACATTGATGTACAGTGTCACCAACATATTATTCATACGTTGAATTTCCACAGCCCGCTGAGGAACAGTTTTTTTGGATCTCTCGATACGTTGTGTGAGCAGATTTGGGGATGGGAGGTTTCCTTGCTTTACTCCTTTCTTTATTTTGATATGAGTAGGTACCATTTCCCTCTAGTTTAATATAGACAGAAATATTTTATAGAATTTGTTAGATAATTGTGATATACAGCCGCCGTCTTAAGTGGGAGGGTGCAAGGCACCTGAGCGGTAGGGTCTAAGGGGTGGTAGTACTTATATTAACTTTATTTAACTTTATTAACTTAACCAAAACAAACTTTGAACAAAACTTGGCATAATACATAAAGTAATTCACAAACAGTAAAATTGGATTTATAGAGAAGTAAATTCTGTGGACGCTATGTACAAAAATGTTTTTTCTAATGATGGTGACACTTAAAATATGCACATGTATAAAAGAAAATCGAACTAAATAAAAAATAGGCGTTGAATGTGGACTAAGCCAAGGTTTTCTTCGTAACAATAAAATAATATAACTTAAAAAATATATATATATATATATATATATATATATACTGCGATGGTCTTTAGCCCTGTACTCGGCTCTGGTTGCAATACAGAAAATACAAAATACAGTCACAAAGGCACAAAGTCGAGGCAATGCAAATAACTGGGAAAAGTTATGTAATTTTATTAAATCAGAATAATACTGGTAGAATGGACGATTAACTTTAAAAGCATTCAAATGAGTATACAAATAGGGGAATTCAATTTCAAGTGTTGGAGTTAATAAAAGGATTTCAATTATAATTTCAAAAGTTTGGCAATGTAGAAGCCAGACATGAATTAGTTAAAATTGACACAAGAATTCAAATTGTGCAGAACTTGAGATGAAGCGTTAGTTAGCACAGTAATTAAATAAAAACTGACGTTGTGAGCTTATTTGATTAAGGTAAGAAACGATTTACGAATTGGATAATGCAAGCAAGATTAGCATAAAAGAGATTTTGGCAAAAAGGACACAGTTAGTTATTTTTGAAGAAAATGAAACAGTAAACAGGAAATAGACAAGTTTAGTGCTATTAGTGAGTCAATGAAGTGATGTGAGCAAAAAGACATTTGTTATAAACAATTTAATGGACAAGAAGATAGGTTATAAACAATTTACTTTGAAAGACAATAATTTTAGTATTAAGAGTTCTAGTTAAATGATTGTAAAATATGAACTTAATGTTAAATGTTGTTAATTTGTACTAAGCTGATTTCCTTGTATTTGATTTTTGATGTTCATTTGTTTTTAGAAGCTTGGATATTCAATTATTATTAAACGTTGACACCAGCAGCATCTGCCTTTTACTCTGCAATTAATTAAAGTTTTTATATGGTTAAAATAAAGATACAGAGTTGAAACTTTACCAAAGTGTGCAGTTTTATGTGTGTAACCAGTGGTGTTAAAAGGGGCGATCCATCTTGAAAGAGAAAAAAATTTTCACGCCTCCTTCGACGAACCAGCAACGGCAGGCACCCGAGGAGATTGCAATCGAGATCCCAGCGTTCCGGAGGGCTACGAACGGGTCCAGAAGGTGGAGACAGGCTGTCCGAGGGTCCCAGCAGCGATACCGGCATCAAAGGGCGACCGCAGGTACCGCAGGCACCAGGGAAGGCTTTCCGCAACAGCTACCAATGCAAGAGCGAGGTTAGTGTGGAAATTTTCATTAATCGACCGTAAGGGCGTGAAACATATGAGCCTACCTGTGTCTCGTGAGCTTCACAACCGAGGGCCAGCATTAGTTTCTGTCCAGGCAACGATAATCAGCCAAAAATCTCAATTTAATCCAAATTTGGAGGTTAGAATGCAAGAAACAAAAGAGTAGGCGCAAACAACGAAGATCCGGTTTTCCTAGAACAAAAGAATGTACAGACGCTACCACTAAGGCGCGAAAATCAATCCATAACTCACCTGATTTTTAATTTGCTCATTATTTGATTTTACTAGTCATTTCACAACGCAGAAAGTCGCACAAACTGAAATTTATGTAGGTCAAGATTAACTGTCAACTCGAGCACCGGCGCAGTGCAATTTGATATTATTTCCCAGTGGCGTGCTGCCATTTTCAAATAAATTTAAAGAACCCGACACCTGAGAGCTGAGTTTTCATGTTCTTAATTTTGCAGCTAGCAAATATTATCAATAACGGTTATATGCAATGTTTAAGAGGGCAAAATACCATAGATATTACTAGTTAATTTAGTGAACCCAAGATTAGTCAGTTTAATGTGACATTTACCGATCTTTGAAAAATAATTGGTATGGTAGACAATTTTAATTTAATTTATTTTATTCTATAATAATAAAAACACACATATCATATCATAGCAATATATAGACACCAGAATGCTGAAAATTCCATTGTATTGTGGTGGTAGAAATGAAAGAATATGTACACCTCCAAAGAAAAGGTATAAAACTATAAATATTTAAAATAATAATTTTAAAGAAGCCAATGAAGTTTTTAGCAATAATCTAGTACAACGTTTAATTTTGATATTGTATTTACACTAAGCAGTCTAACCCCTTTCTGAAAGCGACACATCGACTTTTTTCTAAAACAACACAAATACTTCCAACAAAATTTTCAAGTTGCTATCTAATTACAAAATTATAGTTCCAAGTAATATTTATACTAATCTAGATAGTAAATGTGTTGCAAGAATATCATTCGTACAAAATATAATAATATCTACATTTCAATTAACAAATTGTTTTCTCGTGCACAGAAACATAAAAAGTGAGAATACTTCTTTCTGAACACAGACAAAAATAAGTAATCCTTACAAATAAAAATCGACTAATTGTTCTAGATAACTATTGCACCACCTAATTTCCAATAAGTGTAAACTAAATGTAGTGATCACTAGGAAAGTGCACTATTACACATACGACTTTTATCTGTGTACATCAGTGAAATGAACTTACGCAAGGGCCTGGTCCATGAGAATATCACAGACAGCATAGCCAATATGGCAGTCATATAAATATTATTGACATCAAGTTATTTTAATGATTTTCATTTCATTATACTGTGCAATAAATTTTATTGAAATTTATTAAATTGAATGCGTGATACATAATGTTACTCTTAACCCTATAAATCATACACAATTAAATCTAACTTACTAATTAATGTGCAAATGAATTGGAAAAGAAAATATAATTGAAGTGTACACCACTTAGCTGTAAAAGAACAGCTGTCTGTGGTTTTATATGGAATATTAACAGGTTAATTGCGGCAAAAAAGTTATTTACTGCAATTAAAACTGATAAGAAATTAATAACTAGATATATTAATAAATTAATCAGTGAATCAACAGGTCTGAAATAAAACGTTCTTAATTAGCTTATCACAGTTGTTTTTATGCAAATTTAAATTATATGCTATAAGATATCTTTGAAATTTATTGTTAATTTATGGAATATAGTAAAGGAAACATCTCTGCCCCACAGTTTTGTTAGCTCTATATGGTATAGCATCAATTTTATTTCGAGTTCCGTAATCATGTGACTGTAATTTAATAACTTCTGGATATTTCCATATATATTTTAAGATAGAATTCTAATACAGTTGTTGCAAATTCATTTTCTTGGAATCAGCAAAAACTAAATTTGAGGGATATAAAATTGATTTGCCTAAAATAATCTTTAAAATACATTTTTGCAAAATTGAGACTCGCTCGATATAAAATCCAGCTGCCCCACCCCAACCTATTATACCATACGAGAGAAGCGATTGAACCAGTGCATGATAAAAGCAATTCAGTTGATTTATTGCTAAGATTGCTTTTAATTTTTTGAATATATATATAGTTTTTCTAATTCTATTACATAGATTATTTATAATTACGTCCCATCTCATATGTTGATCAATCATAATACCAAGATATTTTGCAGAAAATGATTTCATAATTTTAACATTGCAAACACAATTTTCACGAAGACAATTATTCGCATGTATTGTAAGTTCCGTAAAATCAGGTTGTTTATTCTCGTATATACTGAAAGTGATAAAAACGCTTTTTGAATAGTTTAAAGTTAAAATGTTTGAATCCAGCCAATTCTTTATTACACTAAGATCCCGCATTGCAGCTTCCCTCACTGTTTGCCAATTCTCCCCCTCAAGTATCAGGACGGTATCATCAGCATATGCAATTAACTACCCTCTTAAATTAGTTGATACAAGCAAATTGGGGTCGAGCATTGCCAGCTGAACTGAACGGCTATAAACGCTGTGAAGATTCATGCCGAGGCAGTGCAGCCAAGTTGTTCAGGTCTTGCACCTCCCGCCTGACAACAAGGAAGACCGCAGGGTATCACTGGCAACGATCAGTGATATGGGATCCTAGCGATTGCATTCTTCTCGTGGTGGCCCCGTTGAGACTGAACCCCGCGGATCTAGACTGGGAAGTCGATAAACATCCCCCAAGCCCAGCTGTCGTGTCGTGGCTAAGGGTCTGCACTTGGGATAACAATGCCGGCAAAGACGAACCTCTGGTCACGTCATTGCCGTTATACCATACATGGGTATCTCTGCTGTAGGCATGTATTACGGGAGATATCTGTGCTGGGGGTCTTGGCTTTACCGCCCGGACCAAGAGGAGAAAACCTCAATAAAAAATCCTAAATCTCACGGCGGGGGACCAGGCTCAAGAGATGCATGGCTGTCTAGAAGATCAGCCTTTCTGGTTCCAAAATCCCCTTTTCGAATGTGTTATGCGACCCATGCACAGCAGAGCACCAGCAGGTGTAGGCGCAGGGGCTTATAATATGCGTCATGAACGGAGCCTTCTGGATACCAGGCGCCCTCCAGAAGTATTTAGCCAAACCTCTTACAGTTGCATTAAATACTCACTTGTATGGATTTAACAACTGCTTTTTCACAGGGTGAAGACGACACACTGATGGAGTCATCACCGCTTCCGATCACTGATGCTCAGACTTCGGTGACCGAGACAAAAATGGAACAGTGCGCCTCTACTGCAGAGTTGACAGTCCAGACTTCCAGTCAAGAACAGTCTTCCGAGCAGAAAAAGGTCGCAACCGGAGCGGACATAGCCGATCAACTAAGCAAAGTGTCTCTCAAAAAGGTCCAACTTATAGCCAAGGAACGCACAGAACGGGCCAAGCGAGCCTGCGAAGCCAAGGGCATTAAGTACGACCCAAACTTTAAAAGAAAGCAGAAGATGGAGAAGAGGGCAGCAGACCCAGCTTCGAAATCGGAAAAAACTGCAACCAACCAGGGACAAAAGAGGCAACGCTCTGACGAAGCCACTCCCTCCCCGGTAAACGCCAAAAAGAGGCCCAGGCAGAAAGTAGACAAGCCGACCTCACCAAAGGCAGGCACCAGCAAGCTTGATTTTGCTGAGGCAGCCACTACGGTGAAGATGGCCATCTACCCTGCTGCATATCCAGACGTCAAACTGACAAAGGAACAAGGTGACCTAGTCAGAGACAGTCTGATAAATCTCATCTTCCAGATGGAAGAAGAAGAGAACACACCTCTCTTTACCAGCCACTATCTCGAAGCTGGTACATATGTGGTTGCATGCAAGGACGAACACACAAAACACTGGTTAAGTGAGCAAGTACCTAAGCTGCACCCGTGGACCAATGCCAAGCTGGAGGTAAAAGAGAGGGCAAAAGTTATTAATTCTGTCCGGGTAGTGTTCAACGTCCCCAAGTGGTACGACAAACAGAAACCCGAGGTAATTCTCCGTTTGATTGGAAAACAGAACAAACGGAAGGCAGACCTCCAGACCGATACCTGGAGAATACTCAACGTCACTCCACTAGAAGATGGCGGTAGAACGTTCGCAGCAATGATAGATGACAGGGCAAAACAAGCACTAACATCCATCAACTGTGTAGCACACCTAGGCCTCAACAAGGTCACTTTCCTTATCCACTCCAAGGATAGGAAAGAAGTACCTGAAAGTAGTGCAAATTAACCTCCACCACTGCAAAGCAGCCACTGCAAATCTAAGCAGAAAGCTGCTAGCAGATGACATCGATTTAGCACTGATCCAAGAACCATGGATAGTTAAGGGACAAGTCCGTGGGCTAGGGGGTGCTAAAGGTAAGCTTATTTATAATCATGCAAGTCCTAGAACATGCATACTTATAAGAAATAATCTAGACTGTTTACCACTAATGGAATTCTGTTCTAGAGACATAACCACAATTAAAATAAAATGGAATAACAATGAAGGTTGTGACCAAGCCATTATAAGCTCCGTCTACCTTCCATCCGATTCCATGGACCCACCGCCTAGCGAGGAACTAGAGAACCTAGTATCATCTGCCTCCCAAGACGATCTAGACCTCATCCTAGGCTGCGACGCAAATTCACACCACACCATTTGGGGCAGCACCAACTGCAACATAAGAGGTGAGTCACTTTTAGAATTTATCTTAACTAACAATCTAGTAGTAGTCAATAAAGGTAACACTCCAACCTTTTATAACACTAAGGGCCGGTTGCAGAAAGCAATGTTAAGTCTGGTCGCGTCAAAGTGAACAAAATCGCATCAAATTTTGTTTACTAATGCATTAGTTACCATAAGCATTTGAAATTTGATTCGTTTTTGTTCACTTTGACGCGATGTTAGCTAACACCAGACTTAACATTGCTTTCTGCAACCGGCCCTACTAGACATGAAGTTATAGATATTACCATAACCACAATGAGAATTAGTCAATCAGTGAATAAATGGCAAGTTTCAGACGAACCATCACTATATGACCACAATTATATAACCTTTGAACTGTCTCAACGGGAAGTAAGCCAAAGAGTTTACTACAAACCAAGAAAGACAGACTGGGACCTATATAAACAAAAACTACAAGAGAAGATAGAACACCTAAAGTTCAGATCTCCCAATAAAGTAGTTTTAGACTCAAATGCTGACCGGTTAAAAGAGGCCATGATTGACTCCTTTCAGAGTAGCTGTCCTCTAATAGACCCAAGTCAGCAAAGAGCAAAAAAACACACAAATTGGTGGAATAAAGACCTAGAAAAGACCAGACAAGAAGTCAGACGTCTGTTTAACAGGTCTAAAGCCACAAATAACTGGGAGAACTATCACAAGGCTCTCACAGACTATGGCAAAAAGATCAAGGCAGCTAAGATAGCAGCCTGGAAAAAGTTTTGCCAGGAGGTGGAGACCACGAGATCCACAGCTAGACTCCACAAAATCATCTCAAAGCAAGCCATGAACCCAGTAGGCACTCTTAAAAAAGAAAGCGGAGAATACACTACAACGGAAGAGGAGACTTTATCTCTTTTGATAAAAACTCACCTACCCGGAGCAGTGGAACAACCTACTCTGGCTGAACCCAATCATACCCCTAGGAGGGAAGACTGGGAAACAGCTAAGAGAATAGTCAGCAAAGAAAGGATTAGATGGGCAACTAGCCTCTTCAGTCCTTTCAAATCTGCTGGAAAAGACGGCATACAACCCGTAATGCTGCAGAAAGGGATAGATCTACTGCTGAACCCATTCAAAAACATGTTCCAAGCAAGTCTTGCCTTGGGTTACATTCCCCAATCCTGGAGAGTGACTAAAGTAGTATTTATCCCTAAGCCTGGTAAGAGCAGCTATGCAGAAGCAAAATCTTACAGACCTATCAGCCTAACGTCATTCCTCCTTAAAACGTTGGAAAGATTAGTAGACAGATACTGGAGGGAGGAAGCCCTAACTTCACTCCCGATTCACAAATATCAACATGCTTACCAAACAGGGAAGTCATGTGAAACCGCCCTACACCAACTAGTGGGGAAAATTGAGAGAACCTTGGAGTACAAGGAGTACGCAGTCGGAGCATTTCTAGACATAGAAGGTGCCTTCGACAACACCTCCTACCACTCTATTGAAAGAGCAATGACAAACCATCAGATCGATAACACCACGATAAGATGGACTATGGCAATGCTCAACACCAGAGTTGTAAAAGTCAAGTTATTTGACAAGGAAAAGACAGTACAGGTGACAAGGGGATGTCCACAGGGAGGAGTTCTTTCTCCACTCCTGTGGTGCCTCACAGTTGATGAACTGCTGATCCAACTCAATAACAAAGGCTACTACACTCAAGGATACGCTGATGACATTGTCATACTGATTCAAGGTAAATACCAAAGAACCGTAGACAATGTAATGAAATCAGCACTAAAGATAACCGAAGAGTGGTGTCTAGAGAATAATCTTACAATTAATCCCAGCAAAGCCACTCTCGTCGCTTTCACTCGTAGAAAGAACATCACAAACAGAATGAACATAAAACTGTTTGAGACAAATGTCAACTGGGAGAACGAGGTTAAGTACTTAGGTCTAACCATTGATTCCAAACTAACTTGGAACTCCCCCTTAGACAAAACAATCACCAGGTGCATACAAACATTAGTTATTGGAAAAAGAGCCATAGGTAGTACGTGGGGGCTCAAACCGGAACTGACCCTCTGGCTGTACAAAACCATGGTTTGACCAATAATTTCATATGGAATAATCGCCTGGTGGCCCAAAATAAAACAAGCAACTGCGATCTACAAAATCAGCAGAATACAATATCTAGCTAATCGGTGCATCACTGGAGCCTTTAAAGACACCTCAGGACAAGCACTGAATGCTATTTTAAATCTGCCACCTCTGCACATCTTCTTGGAAGGTGAAACCAGAATGGCAGCCTACAGATTACAAAGTACTGGTCACTGGATGACCACAGCTAATAATCTAGGACATGGCAAGATCATGTCACACATCAACAACCCAATATTAGAAATAGGTTCTGATCTTATAATCAAAGCCTATGACTTTGAAAAGTACTTTACTGTACACACAAGTTGGAATCCGGACCAACTACCAACTCCAACAAATAAGAACATCATTTTTTACACTGATGGATCTAAGTTTGAAGGGGGTACAGGTTCCGGTGTGTACAGTACCAATCCTAGAACCAACGAAAAAGTCAGTCTAGGAAAGTTTTGTAACATCTTTCAGGCTGAAGTACAAGCTATTAACGTATGCGCAAACATCAGCATAGAAAAGAAGCTGCTCAATCGAGACATACACATTCTCTCAGACAGTCAGGCAGCACTGAAAGTGCTAAGCGCTTTCAGTACTTCATCGAGACTGGTCAAGGAATGCAAATCCAAACTTCAAACTTTAAGCCAGGGAAATACAGTAAAATTATGCTGGATCCCAGGTCACCAAGGTATTGAAGGAAACGAAAAGGCGGACAAGCTCGCAAAAGAAGCAGCCCGTAATGCAATGACCGGTCCAGAACCTGGTCTAAGAATTCAGAAAAACCAAGCCCGCTCAGCCATTAATGAATGGGTCAATACCGCACACCAACTAAGGTGGAGAAACTACAATCAAGCAACACACTGCAAAAGATTGCTAAAAACTCCGAATCCACATACCACCAAAACCCTGTTGAGACTGAACAGAACTCGAATCAAGCAAGTAGTCAGTCTACTAACAGGCACTGGAGCATTCATAGAATTTATGCACAGGATCAATATCTATAGAGATGAACCTGTTTGCAGACTATGCCAAGAGGATGATGAAACAGCCTATCATATCCTCTTTGAATGCCCAGCATTAGAGCGTAAAAGACACCAACTCGATTGGAGCCTTAACTCTATTGACAACCGCAAGCTAGTAGGGGACATTGCAAGTCTAGTAAAAGATACGGATGTCGGCTTGCTAACTTGAAAACTCCCGACAGTACAAAAAGCCCAAAGGGCTGACGTGCGCATGCCATCAAAAGGCAGTCGTGAAATCTAATCTAATCTAATCTAATCTAAGCAAATCATTGATATATATTAAAAATAAAAGTGGTCCAAGTATGGTTCCTTGAGGTACTCCACATGTTATTGTTTTATAGGTACTTTGGTGAGTATCAATTTTTACAAGTTGCTGTCTATTTGTTAAGTAATTTTTAAACAAGTCCAATGTAGATCCTCGTATACCATACATTTCTAATTTCTGTAACAGTATATCATGATTCACTGTATCAAATGCCTTGGCTAAGTCAAGAAAAACGGCAATGCAAGGCCTCGAGTTATCCAAAGCATTATAGATATGTCTGCATAACAAAGAGATGGCATCATCAGTGCTTCTATATTGAATAAATCCGAATTGACGATCTGAAAAAATCTTATGCCCTTTGAAGAAGGACATAAGCCTAGTTTGAATCAACTTTTCAAAAATTTTTGCTATATTTGATATTAAAGAAATAGGTCTATAGTTATTAATACAATTTATGGCTCCATTTTTATGTATGGGTATTACTGCAGCTGTTTTTAGGCATTTCGGAAAGTAGCCTGCTAAAAAACAGTTGTTAAATATCATTGCAAGAGGTGATGCGATACCTAACAGTTGAAATTGCTTTTAGTGTTTCGGAAGTAATCAAATCTATACCGGGGGCTTTATTATTCTTTAAACCAGGGGTCGGCAAACTTTTTTTGGATAGGGCCAGTAGGTAAAATTTGTAGATTCGGCGGGCCAGGTACCAAACTCGAAGACTTGTATATGGGCAATTCTACTCATAGAGCAACAAATAATTTTTTATTACGAAGAGATATTTTTACATAATATTTATATATATTATACATGCTAACAAAAAAAAACGAATAAAATATTTCCATCTATTAATAAACGTATTATAGAAGTGGTTACATTTTATACTAATGCCATGAATGTAATTGTTTTTTCTGAGATAATATTTTATTATACTGCAGTTCGAAATTAGTACATCCTATCATTCAAATTGTTTGCAAATGGTTATCTGCTAATAATGATCTGTATTGCGATTTTACATACTTCATTTTCGAAAATGTCCTTTCACATTGATAAGTAGTCTACTCCTAGATGCAGATATAAATTCCCGAGCATATTTTTTTAATTGGCCGTCTTTATTGTCCGAAAGATATTTATAGAATTGGGATAGATCCATTTCTTTAAATATAATTTTTAGCATATCATCATTTTGCAGTTCAATCACTTCCAATTGAAGGTCTGACGGAAGCTCCTCAATTGTACAGCCAAATGAATTTTGAAATATAGAAATGTCTTTCATTTGCATCAAGATCCGAAAAACGCTGCTGTAACTGTAGTTTAAGTTCAGAAAATATATCTGTCTCGAATTGTTTTAGGAATGAGGATTTCGCTAATATTAGAAAATTTTTACAGCATGGAAAATGGTCAAACTTGGTTAATGTGATTTGTATTTTAAACAATGCAAATTTTTGGCGATATGACTACGATAGAATACAGTTCACATATGAGCACTGTTTTCCCCTGTAATTTTAAGTTAAATTCGTTAAGATATCCCATGATGTTTGCAGCAAATGCTAATTTCCATAGCCATTCATTGTTAGATAATCGTGGTTGTGGGCAGTTTTTCTCATTTAGAAAATTACGAGGAAAATTTTCTATTACTTCAGTCAGTTCATTTATATATATCAATATATCAGTGGTTACAGCTTGTAATTTGATTTATTTTAAATTTTTCTTGTAAAAACAGTATTAACCCGCGGGCCGGATTAAAAACAGACGGCGGGCCGGATATGGCCCGCGGGCCGTAGTTTGCCGACCCCTGCTTAAACCTTTAATAACGGTTATAATTTCTTGGGGTATAATAGGACTAAGATAAATGTTATTGTTATTTTTGGGCATTGTGCTGATCATATTAGATACGTTTTTTTAAATTTATTTTAATTTTTGTGGCAAGCATTTTACTAACGTTAATAAAATATTCATTAAATTCTTTAGCTATATCTGACTGGTTGTTTATAATTTGATAGCAAGTTCGGTGACCTAAGTGTATACATGTGAATTGAAACTCCAAAATTAAAACCAGGTATTTGGTCAATCTCGAGTTATATCAATCCACAAAATTGTACGATAGGTAGTAGCATAGCTGGGGCAGGCATAGAAAGCAAATACAGAAGACAATCTAACAGGTCAGAATAGTTTAATGTAGTTTACCGTCTAACCTCAAATACTAACCGGATAAGGCGGGTGATAAAGAGTACAACTTTCAAGAATAAAGCCAACAGCGGCGTTTGGATAGGCAACACAAATAACGGTTACCTCGTATTTAAAGTAGCATAAACTACAGGCTGACAACAACACTGGAATACTTAAAATGGCTTTCGGCGGTTTTAGTAAAAAGCAATATTATTATGGAGAGAGTGAAGAGTCATCGAATGAGGAGTCCAAGAGAAAAGCAGTGGAAGAATTAGAAACCTTCAATAAAAGTAGAAAGACAGCCAGATCGCCAGATAAACCGGCAAAATTAGCAAAAGATGTTAAAGTCAATTAGAATAGTAAATTAGAAAACATGATGTTAGAAATGATGAAAGAATTAAAGGAGATAAGAAAGGACCATAAAGAGAGTGCAGGGGAAATACAGAAAATACGAGAAGAGTTAGTGGAACTAAAAAAAGAACAACATACATACCTCCATAAAGTGTGCACATTAAAGCAAGAAAACGCTGAGCTGAAAATAGAATTAAAAAAGGTAAACAAAAAACTAGAACGACTTGATAACTTAGAACAAAGCTATGAACGAATAGACAGAGAAAAACGGAGAAATAACTTACTAATAACAGGTATAAATATAGAAGAAAATGAAGGAGGAAACATTAAGAACAAAGTGGAATCGTTTTTGAAAGAGCAACTAAATGTAGAAGTTAATCTCAAGGTAGCTAATAGAATTAGCGACAAACTCTGCATAATTACCACTGAAACCTTGGAAGATAAAATTGTAGTGTTAAAGAATAAAAATAAACTACGGAAAATGGCGAACCAGAAACAGGTATTTATAAATAACGACCTCACACAAAAAGAAAGAGAAATTCAAAGGAAAATAAGGCAGATAGCGGCAAAGGAAAGAGAAGCAGGGAAATCAGTTATAACAGGTTACCAAAAATTAATAACCAACGGTCAACTTTGGAAGTGGGAAGAGAAACAGGATAAATTAATAGTGTTAAACACGGAAACAGCACCGAAATGTGAAACACCACCAAAAAACGATTAGGGATTAGCGAACCGAAAACCACCCAAACGACGAAAATTGCATGGCACAAGGAATATTCGAATATAATCACGACAGAAAAACGAAATAAACAAGAGTACAGGAAAAAACTAGATAATGTATTTACAGAGGATAAATTGAGTAAAAAGAAGACTAAAAATAAAAACCTATAGGAAAAACAACGAAAAGGAAAGGGAAACAGAATAAAATATATTTTGCAACATGGAATCTGCAAGGAATCAATAAGACAGGAGCTGTTAAAAACCTCATAAAAGAAGCAAGGAAATATAAAATACAATTAATGGCAGTACAAGAAACTAACATCAAAGGTCAGATAACAATCACGGTAGAAGGCTATACACTTTTCAACTATGGTGGGGAACAAAACAGATTCGGAACAAGTTTCTTAGTACAACAATCAATAGTTGACAAAATAATAGATATAAAAGGAATTAACGAAAGAATAAGCTACATAAGATTAAGGGGAGACCACAGGAAAATAAGTGTAATTAATGGTCATGCACCTACAGAAGAAAGTCAAGAAGAACAGAAAGAACAATTTTACACAGAATTAGAAAAAGTTTATGATAGCTGTCCTAAATACGACGTCAAAATGGTAATAGGAGAAGAAGTGTATAATGGAATAATAGGAAAGTATAGCAAACACACTAAAACAAATGATAATGGGGAAAAGCTATTAAATTTCGCAGTGGAAAGAAAGCTAAAAGTCAAAGCAACATATCTACAACATAAAGAAATCCATAAAGGGACATGGATTAGTCCAAATAAAAAAACCATTAATCAAATAGATCACTTCTTAATCGAAACTAAACATGTATATAAGGTAATGGATGTAAAAAGCCAAAGAGGAGCAGATATAAATAGTGATCATATTCTAGTCAGGATCTCTTTAAACGAAGAAATAACAAAAGTGAGGAAAAATTATAAACGAAGAAAAAGGCTAAATATAGGCGCCTTAAAAGACAAAGAAGTAAAAACAGAGTATACCAAAACTATCGAATCTGAATTAGAAACATATGAGGACAGAGAAGATATTAACGAAGAATGGTGGTACTTGAGCAAATTAATTAGAGGAAAGGCAGAAGAAAAGCTAGGATATAAGGAAAGAAAAAGGAATGGATGGTTTGATGATGAATGCAAGAGAGTCTTAGAAGAAAGAAGGAAAGCTAAACTTGACTATCTAACACAAGATAATGTAGAAACACAAGCCAAATACCGGAAAACGAGAAAAATAGCTAAAACCATATTAAGAAACAAAAAAAGACAGGAACAAAATAAATTAATTAGTGAAATAGAAGAAGACTTCCAAAAAAACCAACTAAGATGGTTCTATGCGAAAATTAAACAAACAAAAAAGAAACAAACTAAGCAAGTACTCATGGGAAAAGAAGGGAAACAAATAGGAAGTGAGCATGAAATAAAAAAACTATGGGTAGAACATTATGAAGAAATGTTTAAAGACGACATGCAATGGAATATAGAAGAAGGAGAATCGCAAGAAGGAGAATCAGAAGAGAATGTAGAAATACCCACGCTAGAAGAAACAGAAAAAGTGATTGCACAATTGAAAAATGATAAAGCAGCCGGAGGTGACCAAATTTACAATGAATACTTGAAATATGGGGGATACGCTTTAATAGAAAAATTATATAGGTAAACTAATTAGGAAAATTTGGGAAATAGAGGAACTACCAGAAGAGTGGAAAGAATCAATAATATTACCAATATACAAGAAAGGACAACCAACCAAGTGTGTAAACTATAGGCCAATAAGTCTACAAAACGTAGCTTACAAAGTGCTTGCCAAATTAATAGACATGAAACTGAAAATAGTAACTAATTCTATGCTAGGGGAGTATCAATGTGGTTTTAGGGCAAATCGATCAACAGTGGATCACCTCTTCACCATCAAACAAATACAAGAGAAATGTTGGTAAAAGAATATTAAAATATATGCATTGTTCATTGATTTCAGACATGCATATGATAAAATAAGAAAACCTGAAGTAATAAAAACTCTAAAACAGTTTATGTGTCCTAGTAAACTCCAAAGATTAATTAAGATGATGTTAAAAGGAACATTCAGCAAAGTAAGAGTGGGCAGCAATGAAACAGAGGCATTCCAAACCAGTAATGGATTGAAACAAGGAGATCCTATGTCAAGTACATTGTTTAATCTAGTTTTAGAAAGAATAATCAGAAAAAGTAGTATAAAAACTAACGGCAACATTCTCAGAGGACCCCATCAATGCTTAGCTTTTGCAGACGATGTTTTAATATTAACAAGAACAAAACATGCGTTACAAGATATAGCGTCCAGATTATTACAAAATGCAGAAGAAGTAGGATTACGAATTAACGATGAGAAATCACAATTTATAATAATGGGAGATACAAACGAACGCGAAAATTTAGAAATAAAGTATATGGATAAAAGCATCAAAATAAAGCAAGTTACAAGTGTGATATACCTAGGGATAGAAATAACCACAAACGGGAAAATGGACAGTGAAATAAAACGCAGACTGGCATCGGGCTCTAAGCGCGTGGGTGCTTTAAAACATCTGTTATCGTCAAAAGTGCTATCAAGAATAACCAAAATCAAACTATATAAAACAATTATAAGACCGGTAGTGTTATATGCGAGTGAGTGTTGGGTCATGACGAAGCAAGAGGAACGTAAAATAGAAGCATGGGAAAGAAGGATATAAAACTAATATACGGAGGTGTAAATGAAGACGGCAACTGGAGAAGACGAAACAACCAAGAATTGGAAGAACTATTTAAAGACACTACAATATCAAAAATAATCAAACAAAATAGAATAAGATGGCTAGGTCATTTAACTAGATTGCAAAATGAAAGAATTGTCAAAGAAATTTATAAAACAGAGCCAGAAGGAAGGAATAAAAGAGGTAGACAGAGATTAAGCTGGAAAAAAGAAGTAGAGCAAGACCTGAGGAAACTAGATGTTGCCAACTGGGGAACCTTAGCATTGGAAAGGAAGATATGGAAAACAATAGTTGAAAAAGCCAAGGGCCTCTAGGCCTGTAGTGCTGAAGATATATACCGGGTGCTGACTTGCGCGACGCACCATAGGAATTTGCATAGTAAATTCTTTATGTTCAATTATTTGCTCCCCTAATTATTTTAGAGTTAAAGTGTAAATACATGTTTTGTAGAGAAAAAAATACTGCATCCATTCATACTGCTGCTAACAATTTTTCATTTTTCGGAACCGAAGGAATGCAAAAAACAAACTAGAATTTTTACAAAAATCAGTGATGCCATGGAATTATTGAAACAAGCCAATGCCAACGCAAATGCGTGAGGCGCGACAATATGTGCTGTTTGTTTGTTTGTTATTGATGTTTGACGTTTATAACAATTCATTATTAATTATGTTCTGCTTAATGTCTCTAAGATACCTAGACCTTGTCCATAACAAAAATGGTTTAACGAGTATGGTGGACGTTCGTTAAGTAAGCTCCTTGTTTATTGTAAAATATCCGTATCGGCAAATTCCAAACAGTACAACCATTAATAGACTGATTCATTTTAAGTTTAAGACTACAGGCAGGTTATTAAATAATTGTAGGTGCAATAATGAGGTTCAGAACTTACACCAAAACGAGAAAAACGACAATACGTTCAATCTTTTGACGGCAGTGACTGGATGATTGCCCCGCACACACTTGCGTTGGCATTGGCTTGTTTCAATAATTCCATGGCATCACTGATTTTTGTAAAAATTCTAGTTTGATTTTTTGCATTCCTTCGGTTCTGGAAAATGAAAAATTGTTAGCAACAGTATGAATAGATGCAGTATTTTTTTCTCTACAAAAAATGTATTTACACTTTAGCTCTAAAATAATTAGGGGAGCAAATAATTGAACATAAAGAATTTACTATGCAAATTCCTATGGTGCGTCGCGCAAGTCAGCACCCGGTATATATACAGTCTGTTCTATAAAAAAGGCCCCGCCTTCTAGCTACTTTATTATTTATTTTAGACCGAATAAACCTGATATCAAATCAAATGGCACATAAAAACCTACATTTTAACACTATTAAAAAAATTTTATCTTCAATTGTTTCAGAGTGGTAACGTCACGTGCAATTTTTTTAAATGACACGGTATATATTTTTTTACATTTTCTGGTAGAGGTTTTTTTTTCTCTTTTCAACAATATAAATATTTCATGCACTTGCATAAAAAAATTTTCGTGAAAAATTACAAAACTTTTTCACAGTAGGAGGCCATGATACAAAACTGTAAACAAAAGTGTAACTCAGAAAAACAAAACAAATAGTAGCCAAACGCTTTAACTGTCAGATTTCAGAATAATCTAAAGTGTTTATTGTTTTGTTTTTCTGAGTTACACTTTTGTTTATAGTTTTGTATGGTGGCCTCCCACCGATAAAAAAGTTTTTTAATTTTTCTCGAAAATTTTCTTATGTAAGGGCATAAAATATTTATATTGTTGAAAAGAGAAAAAAAACCTCTACCAGAAAAGGTCAAAAAATATATACAGTGTCATTTAAAAAAATTGCACGTGACGTCACCACTCTGAAACAATTGAAGATAAAAAATTTTTGATAGTGTTAAAATGTAGGTTTTTATGTGCCATTTGATTTGATATAAGGTTTATTGGGTCTAAAATAAATAATAAAGTAGCTAGAAGGCGGGGCCTTTTTTATAGAACAGACGGTATATTACTGCAGCTGTTTTTATGCACTTCGGAAAGTAGCCTGCTAAAAAACAGTTGTTAAATATCATTGCAAAAGGTGATGCGATACCTAATAGTTGAAATTGCTTTTAGTGTTTTGGAAGTAATCAAATCTATACCGGGGGCTTTATTATTCTTTAAACCTTTAATAACGGTTCTAATTTCTTGGGGTATAATAGGACTAAGATAATTGTTATTGTTATTTTTGGGCATTGTGCGGATCATATTAGATACGTTTTTTTAATTTATTTTAATTTTTGTGGCAAGCATTTTACTAACGTTAATAAAATATTCATTAAATTCTTTAGCTATATCTGACTGGTTGTTTATAATTTGATTATTTAAATTAATCGAGGTGATAGGTTGTTTTAAAGTATTATTATTTAATGATTCCTTTGCTAAATTCCATAATTTTCGAGGATTACTTTTATTTAGTTCAATTTGTTTCTTATAATAGCGGTTTTTTGTTTGCTTAATCAGGGAATTAATTGTTAATTTATATCTTACATACATTTCTTTAATTGCAATATTTTGTGGTTGCAAACGCATTTGACGAAACAATTTATCTCTAATATTTATTGACTTAATTAGTCCACTAGTTATCCATGGTTTTCTTTTTTTAATTGGATGTTTTGATATTTTAGTAAAACTGCATTTTTCAATTTCAAACTTAATCGTATTTAGTAGATTATCTACAGATTTATCGATATCATCTGATATTATTTGACTCCATGTAATATTTTCTAAATTTTGTATTAATTTTATTTTAATTTCTTTGCAATTTGAGTTTCCTTGCGATTCATGGTTAAATTTAATTAGGTTAGATAAAGTTAAGTTTAAAAAAAATGGGATTATGATCAGTAATTTTTGAATTTAAAATTCCAGATGTGATTTGGGTAGCACATATATGCGTTTTAATAAAAATATGATCTATACAAGTTTTTTCCTCTCTCGTAGGTTTGTTAATAAAAGAAACAAAACCATGTCTACTTAAAATATCCAAGTGATTGTGTGTTTGCAATTCGTTACAATTTAAAATATCTATATTTATGTCCCCAACTATAATTTCATTAGAAAATTTGCAATTATTTGATATGTGTTGCTCAAACTCTTCTAAAAATGTTGTAGTGTCATAGGCCGGTGGTTTATAAATTGATGTTATACCAATGTGTTTATTATGTTTTGTTATCTGTAACCTCATTATATTGTAATTATTGGAAAGTCTTTGAATTTTTGTTGTCGTGGGCAGTGACGTTCTCACAAATACTACAACACCGTCGTTTTTATTAAACTTGCTCTGATTATAGTAAGTGGTGTACCCCTCTAAATTAAAACAATTTAAGTTTTCAACGATCCAAGTTTCCGACAGCACTATACAGTCAAAAACAAAATCACATTCTGCCACTAATATTTGTAATTCATCAAAATTCTTCGATATGCTTCTTATGTTTGTATGCAACACTCTAAAATACTCTTTATTATTAAAACTATTTCCCGCAATTTGCTAAGATTATTTATTATAGCAGTATTAATATTACTCTTATCTAAATCGTCGACAAGAATCTCAGTGTTTGAAACGACCATAAAGAAATAAAATGTTACTTACACATAAGAAACATACCTGGAGTTTATTCAGTAGGCAGCATTGAGAGTATATCCTCCTGATTGCTTATTCTGATAGCCGGGTCATCATCATTCTTTCTTGCTAACAGCTTTCCGTTCTTGAACCACACATATCGAAATCCAGCTACCCTTGCCATGGTTACATTTCTGATTATTTCAAATTCAATATTTAAAGTTTCTCTTTAACGCTGTTGCTGAAGATAAAGCGTTGTCGTAATCAGTGAAATAAAAGGAACGCGTGACGAAAAGCGCAGCCAGGGCCATAATTGGCTTGTGTATCATTATTTTGCTTTGTATGTTTATTATTTGAAAACTTTCACAACCTCCATCCGAAGTTAGTCAATTCAAATTATGGCTTTCCAAACTGAAAAGTTAAAAGCAAAATCCTTTGAACCCGGCAATTCATATCGGAGGAGGCCAACTGGGCAAAATGGTCAGTTTGTCCGTAAATCTTAGGGGTCAACTGGGCAACAAGCAAAAAATGTTTGTACAAAGATACGAATTTAGGTTATTTGCAGATTTAAGATTTGTGTGTACTTAGTACAAACATTCCTGTGTAATGTAAAAAATGTGTGTAGGCCCTAGCGCGAGTCCCTTGCCCAGTTGACCCCTATACTTACAGGTAAAAATTCAGTAGCGGGATTATAGAGTTGACCGTTTGCCCAGTTGGCCTGCACCCATTCATATATCCTTTTAACAGAACTTGAAAAAGATTGAAATCAAGTCAACTAAGGCATCATTAAGCGGTATCGAATAGCTGCCTCAGGATCTCATTACTTGAACATATAGACATATCGGCTGCTCCTAAGGAGCAGCCGCCACTAGTCATAATGATAACATTATAAGCGTCACTTTGAATGTCATACTGACATACTTTATGGCAGAGTACTGTGAAAATACTTGTTTGGCTCCAAGCACATACATTGCCTTATATTGAGTATATATTGGAGACACAATCAAACGTGAAACCAATATATTTAATCTATTTTGTTTTTTCTTTGACCGTGTCGCCTTAACAACGAAATGGCTGTTGAAGGCTGGGACAGTGTTGCCAACTTGGTGGAATTTCCACTAAATCTGCTGGATTGAGAGCACCATCTAGTGGCGAAATTTGGTAGTTAGTGGTATAGTGGAAAATCTGGTAGAATGAGGTTTTTAATTTCAAGTATAAATATATGCATGACAAATTTAAAAATGGGTATGTTTTGACTATAAGTAGATTTATTTGAAAAGTTTTATAACAATTACAAAAATTATCGATAGGCCCTCTATTATCGAGTGGCAGAACAATATCTGCTATATTATGTTAGGATGATTGCCGGTAGGCGCTTAAATTCGAGCTGAACTTTTTTAAAATTGTTTTCTGGGAAAGCCCTAGCATTTTGCGTAGCTCAAGGTTATAAAAGAAATACCACCACTCTTTGACGTTAGATATCAATTTTGATATTTTTATTTAAATACATATTTTTGCTTGTAAGCACAAAAGGCGCACTCGAACTTTGTATCACGAATTCGGGGCAAGTTGAGCATTGTAACGCCAGACGCAACCGTATAAAGCATCAGCCTCTACACCGCAAGGTAAAATGAGGTTATTGCTACAACAATACATATTTTTGTGATTGTTTATTATTAAGTTCTGTATTTTTTCCATTGTTTTTCATTTTATTCAAATTCTATCGATGTTTATGATACATTTACTATTTTGTATTATAAAACAATATTTTTAAAAATATGTAGTTTATTTTACTTTACTTGGAAAAAAGTTAGTGGAATTCTGGTGGGCTGTGTTCTCTCATTTAGTGGAATGCAATTTCCCAGTGTTGGCAATACTGGGCTGGGAGGTTAGCGCCCTTAAGGAGCAGCCGCCACTGTCTGACCCTTATTTTGTCCCAACAACCTCTTTTACGTAATCTTTCTCTTATTTAATACCACAATCAAAAATTTTATCTCGGCTCTAATTTTACACCTGTTGCATTACCAATATCATTATACTCATATAAATTGTGTTACAATGGGTGTCTCAGAATGAATTGCGTTTTAAAAAAAATTATAGCTCGCTTGTTATTAAAACTTTTAATCAATTAAACTCAGGAATACAATTAATAACTCTTGGAAATTAATCCTTAAAAATAATATCATCTAAATGTTGTCCTTGGCATCTTATGCGCTCCTCCAAACGGTGTCTTGCATTCATTAGAACTTGTCGGCACAGTGTTTCGGTAATTGCTGTTGGCTTCATTTCTGATGGATCTCCGACGTCCATGGGGCCAAGAACTGACTGCCGAACCACTTTCTTCAAATTTGCAAATCCAATGTTTAATCAAAGTGGCAGATGGGCTTTGATGAACATATCGTAAATTGTGCTGGTTCCGAAACATTTTTTACACTTGCACATACGAATGAGCATTTTCATAAAATGCTCGTATACAAAAAGGACGCTGTTCTCCACCAAAACGCTCCATTTGGACAGAAACTCCAAAAGACGTTAATCGGAACTCCGACGCTAAAAAATGTCTGACACTGACAGTTTTCCCTAAATGTTAGAAACAAAATCGAAATTCATTCTGAGACACCCTTTACTTATTTAGAAGCTTAAATTTTGTTAATGTGGCTTTAGTTTTTATTACAAACTGTATTACAATGGTATGGCACTTGTATTTTATTTCAATACCCAAACGGCAAAACTTTAAAAATGTGATTAAAAGAAAATAAAAGCTAGCGAGTTGTAGTTAAGACATTAGTGACGCAGCTATGTCAGGGTAGTTCGGTGCTGAGCACAGGGCTCCAGTATAGGCCCCAACCCCTCACGGAGCAAAGCCAAGTGAGATCATTTTCCCGAATGGATAAAATCTCTTTATTCACGTGTGGCATATCAATTTTTTTCCAATACCTAAATTTAGTTATATAAAGTTTTGAAATTGGATAAATAATTTCAAATAAATATCATGTTAGATTTTTGTACTAGTTACCATGGTAGCACGTTATTTATTTTGTTAGTTGCTATAGATTATGAACTATTTTATTCACTAGGGAATAAATTAGCATTTTATCCACAATCATTGTTAAAATGTTACTTTATAATAGAGATTTTTGTAGATATAATACAGCTTCACAAGTAGGTACCTATTGGAAAAAAATTACTGTCATTTACTATTATTTTAAATAGTTATTACGTACCATGAATTGTAAGTGACACTTTTCACATCTAGAATGCAGTTTGAGAAATAAAGGCCCGTAGGGCCGAGGTTTCGTAAGCATTCGAGACTAAGAAATGCGGGACTAGCAGGACGCATTTGCCGTTTTGCGGGACGTTTTCAATGCGGTATTTGAATGCGGGACTGGTACTGCTATTGCCGGACCGTCCCGCACAATGCGGGACGGTTGGCAGCCTTACCTATATACTTTTTCGTATGTAATAAACCACTAATTGTTGTACTTGAAAGCCTATTTCTCGAACAAATTATAGTTCTTAAAAGTTCTCCAATATAAACAAACAAAATAGTCGCAAGCAGTTTTTAAAATACCATAATGTTAGTGTTGTTATGAATGCTGTGCGCTTCTTTTATAAATTTTCCATATTGCATACTCAATCAAAAACTTTTATTAGAATACATGTAAGCATTTTTGTTGGATGAACAAAAACAAAACATTTCAAGGAATAGTTATTAGTGAACCACATTACTAAGAGATCCATTAGAGATTCGACTATAAAATATAGACAACAACAAGATTCTTTACTAATTAATTTTATGTGTTTATGTAACTACTAGAACGCGTGGCCAGCCTACGTCTGGCCCTGCCAGCGTAAAGAAACGGTTAACAATAAAAATGCTTGCTTAAGCTGGTGGCCAGCCGACGCACAGTGGGAGGAAATAACATTCTAAAAATGGCCAAAAATGATATAACATTGTTATTTGCATTTTTTAATCTGTAGAATTCGATTGTGAAATTTATTTAGCTCCAAAATTTGACAGATTTAAAATTAAAATGAACAAATCTTCAATATTCTAAATTATGATATTAAGTATTTTGTTATCAAATATTCTAATTAAAGTAATGTCAATTTCGGTAAATTCGGGTGATAATTGAATAAGAAACAGTGTCACATCTGTATATGGTGGTAAAGATTTAGATACCGATTTCTTAACGTGTTGAACAGCTTTTTTTTGTTTTTGGTTTTTTAATATCCCCTAAAAAATAAAAATTCGCAAGTGTAGTTTTTGCAAGTGTTTGCAGATAAAGTATATGTCATTTCATAAAAAAGATGTGAATGCATAATATGAAAACAACAATAAAGATCTAATAGCCTCTAATAATTTTTGCGATTCTAATAAATTTAGTAAAAGTTTGATATAACCTACTAGTTTTAAAATAAGGTGTTTTTGGTTTCGAAACAAAAGAATTAAAGATAAATATTATGTACCTTCTTTAGCTTAATACATTTTCATAGAAACGTGTTTAATAGTATAACTTCTATTTCATTAATAAATGTTAAATACGCTCAACACACGTATAAACATAAATCAGTGTTCCCACTTTGACAGTAACCTAGCGTTTGACGTATGCACAAATCATTTAGCTAACTTGATAAAATGCTTCAGTAGGTCATGCAAAACACATATAAATAGATTTTATTAAAAATTTATCTCGAGAATTTTTATATTTTTGACCACTTGGAATCCTAATTCCTTCCACTGTGCGACGTCCGGCCTTGCCAGCATTAACAATACAAATGCGGTCTCAGGGTCTCGCCATTTGTGCGCGCGCGCCACTTGCTAGTATGCAGGCCGTTCATGCTGCGTGTTGCGGCGCGATCGGCATGTGCGCGCGCCTCTGCTTACGGACGGCCGGCATCAGCTCTTATAATATAAGATTTTCTCGTGAACTGGAAACTTACACATTTACAAATATAAAATAGCATGTCAGCGTTTAGCACAGAAATCTAGAATCCAAGCACATGTATGTAAAATAATAATAGTCATAAATTTAAGATGTGGTTCATTGTATTTACTGTTGCGGCACGTGTTGATCATTACAGATTAATTTATGAATCTCTTTGTAAATTCCCCTAAAATAGAAATTGTTCTGAATATTGTATACAAATCAAGTTTTTTTCGGTTTAAATAGTACGCAAGATTAAATTTTACATATGATTATACGGTGTAACAAAATTCGGTAGAAATAAGGGTCGTTTCGGTAGATCGGTAGATTTTACATTAAATTGGTAGATCTACCGAAATATCGGTAGGGTTGGCAACATTCACAAATCACGTATATATACGTGATTTGTGGCAACATTGTACTCAAATTTCTGAATGGCCAGCTTTCCCATATTAAAATTCTGATCAGTTTATTATTAATCCAAACTTTAATTATTGATACGTGCATTTTCTAAAAGCAACTTGCAATTTGTAATCTTTACTAGGAAAAATGACTCATACTTGTCAACAAATGATAAATAAATACACAATAGCTAATTAGCTAAAAGCTATTATAAATCTGCTTAGGCTTGAGAAATCATAAGCTGATGGTTAGTGAAAATAATAGTACTTTAACAAGCTTAGCATATTTTTATAGATGTGAACAGTTTAATGTTTTAATAGTAATATAGTCTACAGGTAAGCTGTACATACCTAAAGTCTTAATTTTTAAGTATCTTAAACTATCCCAGCTGAGAGCTGACATTGTATAACTTTTATACATACTATTCTCATTGAAATGTGGCCATGTTAATTTTATAGACTGGTTAGTAATGGAGATAAGGTAAATAAGGTTATAAATTTGTCCTTGGTCTGGTAATTCCCCTAATATCAGATAAAATAAAAAATATACAATATGTAATCTAAAGTGGTTATAGGTTCATTATATTACTAATCCCAATTTATTAACTTTTCCTACGAAAATCGTACGACACTCATTAATGACCAATAGAAAAATTAGTTCACTAGCCATAACCAAGACAACAACAAAATTTCTTGGAAATTTTTTCTAGGTAGACATTACTTCTTTTTAGGGTTTGTGTCGTTACGATTTTCTTACCGAATCTGCATTCGAGCATTAATTCATATCTGGAAATTATTTTTCGTGCATTTCAACAATGTCCTAATTTTCCCTCGCGTCCTGCTCGGGCAAATTAATACGACGTTGTTGGGAGGCACTCAAAAAATTTCCGGAATTAATTAATGCTCTTATGGGATTATATGTGAAAATTATAAAATTGGAGTTAATAAATGAAATAGTGACATCTGCAAATTATTTGTCTAGGTCTAATTTTGTGTTAAAAATTAACCTAATGCATATAACATCGAGGGGGGACTATCTCAGTAGTAGTTGGGGCTACATGTAAGATATTCCAAGTCGAAAGTTGCCACCTAAAGGCAAGCTTTCCTTTAAACAAATAATTTTGCAGTAGGAGCTCGGAACGTCTTTTCAACTGGACGTAAAATTATACTGCGAGGGTGCGTGTATTTTGAGTTACAAAAATATATACCTGTGAATGTCATACTGAGCTGGAAAATTTTACGGCAAGTAGCTCTTTTCTTATATATTATATTTTTTATGATAGAACGAAAAAATTTGGCTCCTCAAATAATAGGTACCTACTACTTACAGTCGGTGGCTGATTTATTGGGAAAAAAATTGATGACTGCCGCATGGGCCCTTGTCTGAAACAAAGTGCAATTGGCTGTTGCCTTAATAATATTAAAAAGATGGCTTTACTACAAGCTTGAATGCTTGATATGATCTTGTTTTATAAGAAAACTATTTGAATAATAGTAGCTGAATTATTTGCCTCACTAACGTTCGGCTAAATAAACTTCAGCTTCGCCACATAAAGTATCACTTTTACTCCGAATAACATATACTATTTTATCCGCAAACGTATTCAGGTAAATTTCAGGCTAGCACTGTACCCCTGCGCCAACCTCTGTTGTTCAGATAACGCGCAACTGTAATGATATATGAACATACTGAATCACCCGTGCTAATAGCACACGGCCACAGCAGCTGTCACACCATAACCCACGGTGACAGATGCTCCGATCCGCTGCTTAAAGGTTTATTTAAATTAAAACTTTTTCGTACTTTTTTGAAAATAAAAACCGGCCTACGAACTAATTCTAAAAATTAGCAAAATTTTAAGCCATCATCCAATTTAATCGGTCCAGTATCTTCGGAGGAGATGGCGAACAAACATAGAAAGAAAGAAAGAGAGCAATCATTTTGTGTGCTTAGGCAGATAAAGTACGCAAAAGTCGCTATTTTGTCTGCTTAGGCAGATAAAGTGACACTTTTACCTTGTCAATAAAGACAAATAAGTTGTCACTTTTGTGACGTTTGCGGATAAAAATACTTTGTTTTAAAATTTTAATAGTATATTGTACTAGATATGAAAGTCATACTTTTTTTCATGCAAAGTAGTTTTATTGTACGATCCATCACAAACATTAACAGTGAATTGTTACTGAAATATTCGTGTTCTTACCTCAAGTGAATTGTTCAGGAAATGTACAGGGTGGACAAATTTCGACGTTTTTATAGGAAATCTCGATAATTATAAGAGCTATGAAAAATGGACCTCCCACATTCGATTTCTTTTTTTAACAAAATCTTAATGGTCAAAACCAAAATTGGATATAGTTTTTTTGTTTTTGAGTTATGAACAAATGTCCGATTTTTCGTCTTTTCATTTTGTGGTTATACAGTCGCGGCCAAAAAAACCAGGACAGTTTTTTTGACCTAATTTTCAAAATGCGAAAAGAAGTGCTGACACTGACAATTCTAATTAATAAATGTCTTCAAAAGTTATTGTTTATTCTGAATAATAACTTTTGATGACATTTATTAATTAGAATTGTCAGTCAGCACTTCTTTTCGCATTTTAAAAATTAGGTCAAAAAAACTGTCCCGGTTATTATGGCCGCGACTGTATCTTGCTTATTTATGAAAATAGAAAAATGTAATTTCTACATGCTTGAGGAATTTTTTTAAATAAGAATGCAGTGGTGTAGTTTTTCAAAAAAAGATTGCAAATTCGAGTTGTAACGTAAAAGTTGTATTTTTTTTTATATGGAACCCATAGTTAGCTACAGCACTATGAGAAAGAGGATTTTTTCCCATTCTAATGATGTATATCATATGGGATTGATTTATTCATTTTCACTACTTTATAACAAAAATTCACCATTTTCAAAGCAGCTTTTGTGTTTCTTCGTTTTCTAATAGAAGGCTTGTGCCATTTAGAAGAATTTGTGATTAAACAAAGTACCTGTCATTGCGTTGTTACAATACCACCGTTTGATTGATAGAATTAATTACGTTTAATTATTGCTTATTAGTAGATTACATACTGAGGTGGGACGTGCTTCATTACCGAGGCGAAATTTCATGACCAAGGCGCGTAGCGCCGCGGTCAGCAATAAGGCGAGGTACTATGAAGCAACGACCACCAAGGTTTGTATACTATTTTATTCACAATCATCCTCCTTAAATAGCATAAAGACAACAAACAATTTACAAATTTTTAAATTGCATTTTATGTTTTTATTAAGTAGCCATTGAACAAAAGACTATATCAAACGACAAATGTCAAAGTAGCATCGCGTCGTTTGTGTTCCTTGCCCGCATCTGTACGAAAATGTCTGATATTATTAGTGACAGTGAAATGGAATGTACTCCTCCTGAACTGAGGAAAGCTGCTGAACGAGCAATAGAAAATTTATTGCCAGAAGAAAGTAAAACTAGGTATGAGAAGGCATATCAAATGTACAAGCGCTGGTGTCAGGAAAACGGGGCTTATTTTAGTCACCTGGCTCTTGGAAAAAAGCAGGAACCTTATGGTCTACCTATTCCATGTTATGAACTACATTACAATTTAAAGACAAGACTGATATTTCAAAATTTTAAAAAATATTATAGTCCAGTCACTATGTCCAAAAATAAGGCCTTTGCTTGAAAGTGAAGGGAAATTTGAAATTTCCATGTTGGGGTATTGGTTAGGTCCTGCAAAGCTTAACTTCAAGTTGTCGACCAAAATTTCCCATGTGCTACTTCCGCCATCTTGATAAATGAGTGCGTTTGATTTTTTTGCGATAAATCGGTTCCCGTTCACACTACATGAAAATAATGCAGACATCTTTTTTAGAATTTTGAATGCTCTACAATTTATGTTATATTACTTTTTCGCATACGAGCGATATTTGTCGAGATATCGAACGCGAAAGGAGAGGGTGAAAGGGTCGAGATTTTTTTTCGAGCTTCTGGGCTTGTGTCTCATTTCGGTTTCTATTTAGCGAAAACGTAGCCATTATCAAACTTGTAGAGGTTGAAAATAGCTTTAATTTGACCTATTATAAAATGATGTGCGACTAAAATTACGACTTGTAGGGCCGGCAAAAGTTGTCAAGTCGGCGCTTAATTTTTATTTCATGTATCGTACTACTACATAAATGGCATAATAAACTTCATTGCATTATGAGAATCGTTATATTTCAAGTAGCCAGTACGTAAATTGTTATTTTTGACGTCGTTCTCGATACAAGCGACAATGACGATGAGGATGCTGCAACGCTCGAAGTAAAAATCGCCGAGGAATGGGAACATCACGAAGAGCACCCTGGCCATGAATGTATACTTGAAGAAAGTAAGTATTAAGAAGAAGATAAAATATATATCGAGGAAGATGGACCAGAACCATGAAAACGGAGAAGAAAATAAAAAAATTACAACACCGATAAGTATTTCAATTCATAGCAGGTAAAATTGCAAGCATTTTCAAGTAGTGTTAGCAAGAACCGAGTTATTGCAACAAAAGCAAACTCACCAATTTTTTAAGATGGTGGAAACAGAGCATGGGCAATCTTCGTCGACAACAATTATCATTTTAAATAGCTACAGTAATTTAAAACATTTTATAAGGAAGGGTGGTCAAAAGGAAATTCTAATGAAGTAAATTTATTAGTAGACCAGGATAGAATCCCAGTTTCTGATGATGTCAAAAACTTGGGTCTTTATGTTGATAATGATTTTAAATTTACTAAACATATTTCAAAATATCTGCAAAAACCATCTAGTTCCTTGAAACTTATTTATCAAAATCGACATTTTTTTAAGTGTGAATGTGAAAACCGTTTTGTGTAATGCATTAATCTTGTCCTGTTTTGATTATTGTGACGTTGTTTATGATTCACATTTAAATAGCTTTAATATTGCTAAAATTCAGAAAATTCAGAACTCATGTTTAAGACTCATATTTGGAATACGAAAATATGAAAGAATTTCTTATAAGCTGAAAGATTCAAACTGACTTAATATGAAAAAATGGCGCTTCTCTCATTCTGCATGTCTTTTCCACATGATCATTTTGAGTAAATCACCGAGTTACTTATACAACAAAATAAAGTTTAGAACCGACGTACATACTTTAAATATAAGATTTAAAGGAACGCTGACCCCACCTCAACATAAGTCAAAATTTTTCAAGCGATCGTTTTCTTACAGAATAACTAAATGCTATAATTCATTACCAAATGTAGTAAAAGGCTATTGTAGGTCAAAATTTAGAAAAGCTATTTTTCAAAATTTTATGGATAAACATCAATGAATTAATTATTAGGGTCAAAATAACACACTTCTTTTTGTTTTTCACCGGGTTAAGTAGAAGAACAGCGGATAGATCTGTTTTTATATCAAGTTGAACTTCGACCAAGACAATATTACGTTTTAGCATTGATTAACTAAGTAGAATCAATGGTTTTAGTCAACATTTTTTCTGTGTAATTTTGTAATAATTTAATAAAGACCTTTATTATTATTGTTATTATTATTATTAGTATTAATATACAATCATATAATGCTGTATAGTATCTACTTGATGAAATGTAATGATTCCAATAATGCAATGAAGTTTGTTATGTCATCTACGTAATAGTACGATACATGAAATGAAAATTACGCGCCAACTTGACAACTTTGGCCCGCTCTACAAGTTGTAATTGATGTCATCTACGTAATAGTACGATACATGAAATGAAAATTACGCGCCAACTTGACAACTTTGGCCCGCTCTACAAGTTGTAATTGTAGTTGCATTTCAATTTATAATAGGTCAAATTGAAGCCATTTTCAACCTCTACAAGTTTGATAATGGCTACTTTTTCGCTAAATAGAAAGAGAAATGAGACACAAACCCAGAAGCTCGAAAAAAAATCTCGACCCTTTCACGCTCTTTTTTCGCGTTCGATATCTCGACAAATATCGCTCGTACGCGAAAAAGTAATATAACATAAATTGTAGAGCATTCAAAATTCTAAAAAAGATGTCTGCATTATTTTCATGTAGTGTGAACGGGAGCCGATTTATCGCAAAAAAATCTGGTGTGATACACTCACACAACTTCCTTTTACAGTGATCTTATAATTAGTCAAAAATTTCATTTTTAATTTTTAACCATTTGTTAAAAATTTTCAAAAATTACAAATTCTACAAAAACGGTACAAAATCGAGTGTTAGTTGAAGAGACAAATTTTCTCTAGAATTTTAAGGTGAATTCAGAAATGTAATAATATACCGGGTGTTTTATTTAAAATAGGAGTTAATAAAAAAAATAGAAAAAAAAACAAAAGAAACCCACTTTAGAAGTATTCAACTGGAAAATCACCTATCTCACATCAATACCCATTAAAAATGTAAGAAAAATGTAAAATTTAAAAAAAATCGTTAGAGCCGTTTTTGAAAAAATCGAAAAAAACTGAAAAATCACAAGAGTAAACACCTACTTCCGGTTATGCGATTTTCTTCAAAAGCTTGCTGTCTCATCTACATAGTACACAAAACTTATATATGAAGTTTCAATGCCATACCTCTTTTCGTTTTTGAGATATTCTGTTCACAGACACACACACAGACAGACACACAGGCAGACACACAGACAGACAGACAGACCAATGAAAAAAAATATGTTTTTTGGGATCAGGGGACTCTAAAACGTGAAGATCTGTTGAAAACTCAATTTCGAATTTTTGGGGTGAATCCAATACTTCCTTTATAGTAGTAAAAGGAAGTAAAAATCAAACGCATTCATTTATCAAGATGGCGGAAATAGCACATAGGAAATTTTGGTCGACAACTTGAAGTTAAGCTTTGCTGGACCTCACCAATACCCCAAAAAAGAAATTTCAAATTTCCCTTCACTTTCAAGCAAAAATGACATAGTGACTGGACTATTAGCATTCTTGAAAAAACAGAATATTGGTTACAGACGTAAAAAATCGAATGTCTTCAATAAGGAGGATATCGAAAAAAATTTGGATACTGCTCCCTTGGATTTTCTTCCACAAAAGGTAGGTTTCTCAATATTGTATTTGCACCAATAGTTACTTATTTAAACATTTTAGGTTGCTTTAGTCATTGGGATTTCTGGCGCTTGTAGAAGTGAAGAATTGTTTAAAATGAAAATAAATGACATAGAAATTACAGAAAAAAGGGTCGTTATCATAATTCCAAACACGAAAACTTATCGTCCTCGAAGTTTTGTAATAACGGATCTAAAATGAATTGCCATATTAAAAGAATATGAATTTACGTAAGAATGTAGATAACCAACGATTTTTGATGCAAGTGCGGAGTGGAAAAGTCACCCGGCAGCCTTATGGACATAATTCAATCGGGCAATTCCCCAATAAAATAGCTATGTTTTTAAAGTTGAATGACGTAGACAAGTTTACTGGGCATTGCTTTAGACGAACAGCAGCTACATTACTTGCTAATACCGGAGGCGATATTCTCCAGTTAAAGAAGCTGGGTGGTTGGAAATCGAGTTCAGTAGCTGAAGGTTATGTGGAAAATTCTCTGGAGGGCCAATTAAAAATTGCGCAAATGTTGTCCGTAACAACTAAATCCCAGGTACAAGAATCATCGTCCTTGTCTGCTTCTCCTAGAGCTTCAACTTCAAATAAACAATCCAATATTTCATCTTCAAAGCCACAACATGGTTTAAGCTTCACCATCAATAGTCATGAAAATTTCAACGTTACAATTAATTTATATCGCTCAAATTCTTAATATGTAGTTTTTTATTCAAATTATTTGTTCAGCTATTTGTAGAATTGCTCTATTTGTATTAATAAATAACTACTTTCTCTATGTATTATAATTTATATTTCCTGCAACTAATAGAAAACCCGTAAGAAACGGAGGTTGGAAAAAGACTAATTTCCAACTCGAAAATTGATAAGAAAGTTACCACTTTCCAACCTGAACTGTCATATTTCATTTCAATTATCAAATGAAGTTGAAATTCTATACTTTCCAACTTTTGACATAAGGTAATTTAATTATTGCTTTATGGTTGTGAATAAAATATTATACAGTGTTTGTCATACGTTTTATTATCCATTTATCAGAAAGCTTTTATTGTTCATAAAAGTTTCTGCATCTTCTCAAACTAAAAATGCAGTTGCCAAAATTTAAATATTGTTATATAACCCTTTTTCGAATGGTTATTACAATTAGCAAATTGGATGTCTACCCTATTGCTTAGTTAACAGAAGTAGTATCGAGAATAATGTTTTAAACACTTACCTTGTTGCTTTTGAATTATTTTCAAAATTGACATATCGCACTTACGAAAATATATGATTGAAATTATGTCACTTGACTATTATTTAAAATTACCTCGCTAGTCAGTTTATTAAGAAAATAAGAATCTATCTTCCTCAGCTGAATGAGTAAAGGTTATAATAATGAATCCCTTTATAATTGAATACTGAATTACAAAATTATTATTGTATTGACTTCTTTGTCAATCACACTCCTTAGTACTTTTAATAGAACCTTCTTTTAAGTTAGATTGTATTATTATGCTTGGTTTGACATTACAATCAATCAAAACTAAATGTTGTCAAATTATTTAATCAAATTACTTTTTCCAAATTGTGTTTAAAATTAATTACAGATACCTAGACCAAAATGATATAATTTCTACTTATAATGGCCGAAAATGTCGAGTACCCGAATCAAAGCAAATTTAGAAAACTTATTATTCTAAATTGCGCTCTAAACCGAAATTACAGTGCTTTCCACTAATTTTGTTGTACCAAACTTGTTAATAAAAATACACTAACCTTCACGAAGACTCACTTGTAACTTGAGTGTATTTTCTATCAGCTCCTAACTGATTGGCAGTCGACAAACACCTCCCTTGAGTTGTTGAAGACCCAAAATAGCTCGTTGTAGCTCTCGTACCTCTTAATACCTTGATAAATGGTAGTACAGCATGCCACAATCACTCTCACTTTCACTTACTGCTGGTTTAAATACCAATTACCACTTCAAATGGTTTCAAACAATCTTGAAATTATAATATGAATAATAATTGTGACCTTTGGTCAAATTTGATCTTGACGAAGGCTATCTTGCTATCACGTACCAAATATACAATATTACTCTCACAATTAAAGGAAAGTTAGCCCTTTAACGTGACTTATTAAACGTAGATTATTCAAAATTAAAGAAGTTTTTTCACTTTCAGTAAACAACCCCCTGGTTGCCTATTGCTACTACCACCAGTAATCTATCACCAACTGTTATCACATGATACCCTTTAGATATCTGGATATTAATATTGAATTAATTAAACATCCACACAGCATGCTACATTACAATATCTCCTTTCGTATATTATTATTTATTATTATTAATGCCTTTATTACTTTTTTTCCAACTACAAAAACAACATTTATTTATACTGATGCGAAGTTCAGCTTAGGCAATATTTGTGACAAAACAAAATACCTAGTAATAGAAGTGAATTGAATAATAATCGACTGTAAATACACGAGAGGTCTTTTTTATCCGGATAAAATTGAATTTTTTTACAAGAATTTGGTTGCTTGGTAAATTGACGAAACAAACCGCCTATGATAAAAAAAAGCGAGTCCGAAGGACGAGCTTTTTTATCTGGCGGTTTGTGGAGACAATTTACCCAAAAGAAAACAAATTAGAGTTTAAAAAATGAAATTTTATCCTGGAGAAAAAAAACCTCGAGCGTAATTCGATGAGATAATTTAATGAATAATAAAACATAATAGCTAGGTAATTATGAAAAATTCAAGAATACATTTATTTATTTAAAAATTACAATTATTAAAAACACAATGATTAAAAATTGTTTTTTTGTCTTCTTCTAAATCACAACTATTTGGAGTTTTCAATACATTCAGTACAGATGAAGTCGATGTTTGCTGATTTCCCCTCATCGAATTGATTATTGCGGCATGGTGCTCATTATTGAGCTGCAAATACGGTTTAATTGACCCTAAATTTGAATGGCCAGTCACTTTAATAAGTTGATTTTCACTGACTCCACTTTTAGATAATTCTGTCACGACAGCAGCTCTGACGTTAAGGCCAATTTTTGCAGCTGAATCTTTCGACCAATTGGGATATTTTTGTACCAACCCTTGGAACTAATTTTCTTCCAAAACGGGTTGGGTGTGAGAAATAACCTGTCGCATGTTATGTGGTCTGACCTCTTTTCGAGCATTTTAGCCAAGAGTCTCACTGGACAGACATTTGGGTCTTCGACATTTTTAGTCAGCCATTTGCTGTCACATAGTTTTTTTCCCGCCCCCTTGCGTTGTTTTGGTAAAAATCGGGTTGTACTCAAACCGCCCCGTCGGTGTTCCGTCGTTTTCCTTCTCCTCTGCAACATGAAATGTTCTGCAACTTACTGCTTCTCCTCCTCTCCAGGCTAGCTCGAAGGCTGCAATGTGAAAAAATTTTCGTTGCAAACCTGTTGGTTCATCTTCGTTCCACAACTTTGTAATTGCAAATATTTCAGATTTTGTGAGCGCTGCTGAACTTGACTTTCTCTTTTCTGATTGAGCTTGGCATTTCTTGCGTCCCTGGATTTTTTGAATCGCATGTCAATGAATGGGTCAAATACAACTTTAAAGTCGTGAAAGTACCTACTTTTCTTGCAACATTTTTGCAGTGCAATTCCACATGGTTTTAACGACATATTCTTTATATTCACTTCAGTCTGTTTTTTTCATGTTGAACGCCCAGTCGGCTAATATTTCCGCAAGTTTTTCAATAGGTGTTGTGCTTTCAAAATTGTAATTTCGTTCATTGCAAAACAAGGTAAACTGTCGCCAAATTGACGTTTTTGTATTCACCGTGTTTTTCGGAGTAGTTTGTTTTACGTTGGCTTCGATTTCTTCTTGATTCGACGTGCCAAAACGCATGGAATTTGCCATTTTGTACTTCAATTACAAGTTGTTTGTCAATTTGTAAAATTGTTTGTTTATTCGTTATCATAGCAACAAACAATAATCGGGTTCGAGAAAGCCTGCCAAGGAAGTTTGCCCACATTTTATCCAGTAGCAAAGTTAGGGCTAACTTTATCCGATGTCAAAGTGACAAATACATCGCGGCTTATGGGATTTTTATATATGAATTCAATTATCAGTCATCTTACAAACTTAAAACTGCCAACTAAAAGGCAATTTTACCCACCATCATAGACACAAGTATTTTACTAAATGCCACTTTTATATGAGCAAATTTTATGTAAAGTTTTAGATATTCCCCCTCCGCATTTGTGCCAAAACTTATATAATAGACTTCACATTAAAAACACAACATATTTTTTTTTAGGTAGATACTGATGAATAATTAAAGAACGCAAGTGTCCTTCATACCAAATAAAGTGAAGTTTACAACCCATATTGCCATGACACATTACAAGAAGAAGAATCTGCAAATTCTCGCAGGCTACATAATATTCTTAAGTTGTAAGTTCTTGCTCAAATAATATTGTAATATAAAAGTTATCCTTTTTAGTTGGCTGTTTATGTACTAAACATAATCAACTATTATATTTAGGTATAGCGCTAATACTTCCTTTAGAATCCATTTAAATAACATTACTTATTTTAGCAAATTTATTGTCAATGATGATAATTACAGAACTTATAAATAGGTTTTTCAAGGAAAAAAAACGTACTACACATTCGAACGAAACATGTTGGAGGAAGTTTGCTTTTGAGTACTCTTCACCATTAAGCTATGCTGCTCTAATAATTGCACTTTCTATAATTTTAATGACATGGTTTTTCAACATAAAAAGCCCATTTAAGGTGTTACTTGATGGAAACGAATTTCTTTTTCTGATTACTTTTGGCATATTACTGTCTAGAAATCTTGACATGGTAAGTAGTATAGTTCCATGATCGTTACTTAATGTTTCTGATAAATTAATTGTTATTTACTATAGGATGAAAGTACAGTGAACAATAGCTTAACAATGGATGTAAAAGGTATAGACTATGGTTCTGGAATGGCTCATTCGTATTTTTATGGTTACTTGAAAATTGTATTGCCAAATCTTGGTGGAAGATATAAGGGAATAAAAGATTGTATGCAAGACTATGAAGCAAAACATAATGTAAAATTTGGCATGTATAAGTTATTTATACTAATACCTTCATCACTGTACTGTCCAAATAGTTTGGCTAGTGGTGATTCTACATCAATGGAAGATGGTAGTGTAAGTAATAATGCTATAGTGAGAGTGAGTATTTTTAGGCCAGAGTGCCATATGAAGCATGCTCAACAACTGTAATCCCTCGACTTCTGCTGTTTGTGTCGGTGGCACCAAACGTGTTTTAAACATTGAGCTTATGTCTCATAGAAAATATAAAACACATTTGAGTCACAAAAAATATATTTACATATTACATATAAAAAAATGTATCAACGTATACTTACATATTGTTCATCAGAAAGACGCTCAGATAAATCTTCTTCGCTGCCGCTATCGCCACCTAAAGTTACAATAAGCGATACAATATCCTCGGTGTTGAAGTAAATTTTGCGATTCTACCAATGCTTAACTAGATCTTCTGTATTATTTATACAATTTTTCCAATTTTGCGCAGTGCACTGATTTACCACTTCATTCCACATGGCTAGTACATTTTCATCTCGATATCCATATCAACTGAAGTGTTTATTGTAGTAACGTTTATACTTGACGCAGCGATGAATAGAGTGACTTATGCAACCCAAATAACATATTTCAAAGCTGACTGGATCAGTATTTGAATAATAATTACGAAAGAATCAGAGATAGCAGTTCTCATAATTAGACTTAATTTCATCTGGCATTAAATAATTGTTTGAGGTTATGATGCAAATAGAAACTTTGACCAATTTGTGCACGTGTAATATGTAGGCATGTGGCCTGGAGCTTGTTAAATATCATTATTGTCTACATATTACAAGTGCACAAATGTCATGCTTTTTAAGTTTCTATTTGTATCATACCCTCAAAAAATTATTTAATGTCAGAAGAAATGAAGTCTAATTATGAGAACCGCCATCCCTGATTCTTTAGTAATTATTATTCAAATACTGATCCAGTCAACTTTGAAATATGTTATTTGGGTTGCATAAGCCACTCTATTTGTTTGCTGCGCCAAGTATAGAATTTGACCATATAAGTTCGATGGGGTTGATTTAGTAATCGTGTTTAATGTGCATATTCTCAGAGCATTTCATCTGCGAGCCTAAAATGCTTTACGAAAGTTGTATTGGAACTGAAATGTACTAACTCTTATGCTTATTTGTAGGGATGTGCCGAAGCATCGATTCGGCTTCGGTATTCGGCCGATATTTTTCAGTTATTCAGCTTTGGCGGACCGTTTCGGCCAAAGCATGCAAACAAAAAAATTATTGTTGCAACTCGCAAATTTGCTATGAGTGGTTATAATACCGATGGGGCCACAATTATATATAACAGCAATGAGATAACATGAACAAGCAAATAGAACGCTTGAGTAAGAAAGAGATGGCCATACGATAAAATTATTTTAGTAGGCATGTTTAGTTGACATGTCATAATTAAATTAAGCGTCAAGCCTACTCGAATATTTGCTACTATGTTTATCTCTTTCTTACTCAAGCAATACGTGTTATTTTCTTGTTCATGTTATCTCATTGCTGTTATATATAATTGTGGCCCCATCGGTATTTATTTAATATCTTGTTTTGACCTGGAGTTTAGACCCTGGTTTAAACTGCATTTATTCAAAATGGATAAAAAAATAAGGTGTTTGGAAATATTTAAAAATAATTAAAAATTTGGGCAGTGCAGCAAGAAAAAAAGCTGTATTTTAGTGTTTAAGTAGTTCTTATGTTTTTTACAAATATTTGATGTGGTGGTTGGTAGGTCTGTTATTTCGTATTTCAATATTTGTGTCGTTTATTATTTCGCTTGGTGTGTTTCTAAAATGTATTTGCTAAATAAACCGCTTGTTCAAATAAATTATTTTTATTTTCTTACTTTATTACTATGATAAAAAAATATGTATCAGTGTTTATCGAGATTTTCATTTTTAGGTATTATGATTCGGCCGAAACTTCGTGCTTCGGTTAAATTTTAGGATGAATATTCGATATTTGGCCGAATCAGAAAAAATCCGCTTCGGCGCATCCCTACTTATTTGAAACTTTGGTTAATTAATCATATTTTTATATAGGTATATAAATATGCCAAAATCCACTAATAGATACGGCACTTTAAGAAGAATATAAATATAATCGTAAACTAAAATAACATTTAAAAAAGTGCAGTACTTTGTTGCATATTTTTGTCAGTTTGCATGTCTTCTATTAAATACACATATTACATCTTTTCAGTTAATAATTTGGTTAAATAATACTTTTGGCTATTGTTAATTTATCAATATCAGGCAAATCTGCGTACTGCAAAATATTTAGGTTTACCTCGTTATACAGTAAGAAATACCTAATAATAATAATAATAATCGTCTTTATTGCAAAAAAAAAGGAATATATACTGAGATGGTATTAAGCCTGCACTCAACCCTGCTTGCAGCACAACAAATAAATAAAACAAATCAGATAGCACAGAGTTGGGGTAGTTCATGCAACTGCAAGTTTGAACGTAAATTTCAATCCGTAATTACATTTGCAAAGAAATGCTGGTAGTAATGAATTGAATTGAATAGAAAAGGCAAAGGGCAGAGCTCGTTTTTCATAGATTGGAATCGAAAATAAGAGGTTTGTGCAAAATTAAAGCCGAACCATAATAAATAGCACTGTCACAGAAAGGTTTATAATATGTGCGTGTTAAATGAAGCGTAGATGTCAGAATAATTAAATGGGATATGTTTTATGAGCATTTTAAATCAAAGGTAACTGAAGTAGAATTATGATAATACGTTGCAACAAGCATAAACCAAACAGAATAGGGCAATTATAATTATGGGACAGCAATATTTGATAATTTGGTGAAAAGCGAACAGTTAAAATAAAATTATAAGAAATGGACACAACAGGATGTGAAACAAATTAGTGCAGGAACTGAACAATTGTAAAAAACAAGTCAGTGTAATTACGTGAGTGATAAGGACAATTAAATAACACAAAGTGAGTGGCGCTATGAGACAATTTAAAACCAAAATTAAAAGAATAATATTTTAGAAATAAGAATTTTTGTAAATAATTTTAGTTATAAGTTAAATTAGGATAAGAAGTTTTTGTAGTGTATTTGGTCAATTTTCGTTTTGTATAACCTAGATAGGCAATTGTTATTAACGACCAGTATAGAGAGAGACAATTGAATAAACATTATGAAAGACAACCAGTTTTTGTGCTCTCCAAAAATTACAGTTTTTCCCTATTAATTTATCAATTTTATCGATATAAAATACACCAGTATGTTAAGTAATTACCAGTGCACCTGTGAGAATGCGGAGAACATTTTTCCTCACATGAAAATAATTTTTCATCGTTGCCACCTTACGAGGATTCCGACAGGACCAGCGCAGCTTACAAACTTCAGCCACGGGCAAGATAAGGTTCCTGAGCCCAAGATTCCGACTGCAGCGTTTCCGCACAGCGTGTAGGAAGCATCTACAGCAGCCACAGCATCCCAGGGGTCCAACTACAGGCAGAAATCAGCAGGAGATGCAGTCCGAATGAGCTAATGCACCCCTACAAAAAAGTCAGGTTAGTTTTTCAACCAAAATAACTGTGTTAGCAAGCGGAAATTCGCATGACTACTAGAGCAAACCTTCATGAACGAGACCCAGGCAGAGTTAAGCATCCATCAAAAATCAAATATCCAGTAATTGCCATAATCAAGTTTGAGGTTATGTTGATCTCAGAGCGACGCTCCAAAAAACAATTTAATGTTGTAACAACGAAGTGGAGGTTTTTGCCTGCAAACAAATGAGAATCAGTGACGCTAAGAGCGCGATAATTCAAAATTTACCTGATAAATCGCTCATAAAACACCTTTTATTAGTTTAAATCACAAAAACGAAACACTAACCAAAAATAAACCGATTTGTAATAGGAGTTTGACAGAAATAGCGGCTGCGCGTTTCAGTTAAATTTATATTCCAGTGGCGTATCACACAGTTTGTAATTATAATTACGTAATATAAGAGCCCACCGTAAAATTCTCGGATTTACTTCCTTTCTTTCTAATGTCAATTTTAAGCTGTTACAATCAGTGACTATCGTAAATGGTATCCCTTGTAAATAAATCCTAAATCGTTCAACTGAATAAACCACTACTAAAGCCTCTAATTTAAAGCTTGTTCCTTTGCTAAAATAATAAATTGCATGAAATCTTCCATCAGATTGCTTTTTCATAAGTACGGATCCAAAACCATGTGAGCTAGCATCACAGTGCAACTCTGTTTCTGCCTGCGAGGAATAAATTGCCAAAATTGGTTCCGATATCAATACCTCTTTTAAAAAATCGAAACAAATTAATTCATTATCTCCTTAAATGCAACTTTTGATTTGAGATCATATAATGGTTTCGAAATTAAAGCAATTTTTGTTACGAATTTACGAAAATAAGAAACTAATCCAAGAAAACTTTGTAATTCGCGGAGTCCTTGGAACTGGATAATTTAAAACAGCATTAATATTTTCTGAGTTAGGCTTTATTCCTTTGCTGCTAATTCAATACCCTAAATAGTCGATTTCGTTAAGTAGAAATGCACATTTTTCAAATTTTATTCAAGTAAGTTGTTTACTATAACAGTAAGAACTTCTATCAAAATGCTCAGATTATCTTCTATTGTTTCTGTCGCAATCAGTAAATCGTCCAAATAAATTAATATGTTATTTTGATTAATCAATGAACGGAAAGCTGCATTTATAAATCGCGTAAAAAAGGAAAATCCGCTCGATAAACCAAACTGCAATTTTATTTACTCGAAATTGCCCTTTAAAAGTAACAAAAGAAGTATACGGAATAGAACTGTCTTTTAATTTAATATGATGAAAGGCATATTTTAAGTCTAATCTCGTAAAATACATTTTATCCCTAAGACTATCGATGTGATCGTCTATTCTAGGAATCGGAAATACATCTCGTACTGTTATTTTGTTTAGCTCTCTGTAATCAACTGCCATGCGAAACTGACCATTCTTTTTTCTAACTAACACAATAGGGCTACTGTATTGTGATGTGCTAGGTCGAATAATTAGCCGTTTCAATAAATCGTCAATAATTTTTGCTGGTTGTGCTAGGTACAACAAAGAAATTTATTACAGTTTCACAACCTTGAATTGTAATTTTTTGTTGAAACTGACCGAAGATATTTAATTTACTTTTATTAACCTCTTCAAACTGTAACGTGTCAGTAAAAGGTTGTACTGTTACTGTTTCGGGTACCAAATTCTTATCTAAAAGTGATATTGGACTACCACTGTCCAATACTGCAGAAATTACACCGATATTATCAAAAGTTACTTTAACTGTGTAGCACGGCACTAAATCACTTACAGATTCCACTAAATTGGTTGACCCAATCTGCCCCTGGGTTTGTCCTTTCGGCTGCGTGACCATGCGACTTGGACATCTATTCTTCACATGACCCATTTGTCCACAAATGTAACAGGAACCACGGTCTCTTTTCGGCTTTGGGCACGATGATGAAAAGTGTCCGGTTTCGTTACAGTTGAAACATTTGAATACAAAGCCTTTTGAATTTCCTTGAAAAGATCTGGCAGCACTTGTTGAGGACACCCTGCTGTTAGAATCGGTCCTAGCTGAAAAGTTTGACACAGATTTTTACTTCGAACTCTGGCATAAACGTCCAATTTCAGTTTTAATTCTTTCAGTGTAGTTGCCTCGTACAAAACATTTTATGGTTGTTGTCATCCGGAATCCCATCAATAATATACGTAATTAATGCTTCTGTTTCCACTGTACCCCTCGAAGCTAATTTCTTCATAATTAGGAAATATTCTTGAACAGTTTCCTCACGCCGCGTTTTTCAATTGGACAACTTTTGATATAATTGAGCACTATTAATTTTTACGGAGAATTTGCTTAAAAGTCGAAATTTTAAAATTTTCCAAGAGTTGAGGCCTCGCTCTCCTTGTATAAACAGTTTTGCTAATCCGGTCAACGATTTCTTGGCAAATATCAGCTTTTGCAAATCATTCCATCCCATAAGAATTGCATTGTCCTCGAAATCGAAAATCCAGGTCTCCACCGGGTATTGGTCGCCGCCGTCGAAGGTCCTGTCCTCATGGTGTTCTCCACGTCTCTGAAACTCATCGTGAAGACAGGCGCCGTTGAACAATTAATTGACTGAGCCGCTTCTGGAAAATCTTCAGCTTCGTGCAGATCCTCCTTAGCATCTTGATTTACTAAAGAATCCAAATCCACCAAGTGCGTACAAATTTGTTTGGCGATTTCTTCTTTATTGTCACCATATTCAATTCCCAAGATATTGCCAATTGCAGTTACATACATACATACATAATCTGTAACCCCTTATACCGTTACAGTGTCGGGGTGCCGGACGCACCGAGCCGCTGAAGGTGTGTGCATTTTTAAATTCGGCGGAGGTACTTGAGGTAGTGGAGCTACTTGAGGTAGTGGAGCCAGTCTGGCTAGAACACTACGCCCGCTCTCCAGCTGGTCACCCATCCCAGTTCTGACCGAGCAGACTGGTGCTTAACTTTTGCAAGTGCCGTGAGAGATGCATCACCACTCAGCCGTACTGCCGGCTGCCAATTGCAGTTAAATTGCCTAAATTTAAAGTTGCTGCTGCCCATTGTGGCATTGAATGGTTCCGATTCAAGTTCGAAATTAAAGCCCGTAAAATTTCGAAGTTGTGCACGCCTTTGTCTAACATTACCATCTTCTTCATAAATAAATTTATAAAAAGCAGCAATAGATTTTACCGGTGCTTTGGTAATATTTTCCTTTAATCCAGGAACTTGAGCTAAACTTTCCATTTCGTTGTTCACTGCAATCGCGACACGTAAAATTTAAAAAGCACTCCGATTTAAGGGTGATTAATATACTGTTTTCTTTATCCCACTTCTGAAGCTATAGTGTTTATTAATATATATATTTACAGGTTATTTACACGATTTATTACTAACTAACATAAGGACACAACAGAAAGTACATAACATAATAACACATAGTTCATAATAATAATACCGCAACTCAACTCGAACGCCGCCGCTGAGGGTTGCGCCGTTGGGGTGCGCACCCTGTACTTTGGCATTGATGCGGTGACGTCACTTACTTTGCAAGTGTGTTGCCTATCTGGGAGGCGTACCCACCACATATTATCCATTCACAAAACTCATGAACTGTCAATGTCAAATTTTTTAAATATTTGCGAGTGTACCTAAAAATTACAGATTTTTGGGAATGTACTTCGGAGCTAGTGATTTCTAGTAATATTTAAAGTTAAGGTTATGTTACATGTGTCAAAAGTCAACTATTTTCTTCTAGTTATTCCTTGTAATAAATCAACTATAGCGTTTTTCCTTTTCCAATAATAAAACCCTCTTTCGTTTCTGTTCCATAGCAATCGAAGTGTATGCACAAAAATTAAAGAATTTGGGAGGTTATTTTTTACAAGAAAGGGTGACATAAGCCAAGTTTTTAAATTTCAAACATTTCAGTGCTGCCAAAATCAGTAAGCACAAGTTCCAAAACAGAATTTAAACAAGGTACCAAATTGACAGCGTTTTGACAGTTCACGAGTTTTGTGAATAGATAGTATTATCCATTTATCAGCAAATGTTATTCTTTATAAAAGTCCCTACATCATCTCAAACTCAAAATGCACTTTCCAAAATTTAAATATCTCCTTTCTTATAAGGGGGAAGTTTCGATAATATGAAAATGGCTCAATTTCTCAAATTACCTACATAAAAATATTATTTGAAAAAGTATTTAGAATTGAAAGGAGGTGTTAAATACGAAGTTGCAGTCATTTACTCTGGAAAAAACTACTGGTTTTCAAATTTTTCCTTACCACTCTGTGTATTATAGAAAATCAGATACTTCAACGTTAATTTATTATCGGATACGATAAGGATGTACTGTAGAACTTGAGTTTCGCTCACCTAGTAACCAGAGAGTTACGTTAATCGAAATTAGTACTAAAAATCCTAATTTTTTGGGTCCAAACTTAAAGAACATTGGTATCTTAAAAAAATAATTAAACGATCTGAACATCAACGACAACAAAATAATAATGAAGGAAACTTCAACAATTTCATTCTATATGCTCCTTTTCGTATTTGACATCTTTCAATTCTAAACAACTTTTCCAAATATCATCCTTTATCTAATAGACGTGTCTGTCTGGGACGCAGTTTTGTCTGTCTGGGACGTCGTTTTGTCTGTCCGGGACACTGTTTCAGCAGCCAAACAGTAAGAGATAGAGAAAAAAGTTATGAAAGTTATATGTTTGGAATGGTCATGTCAGGTCAGGAACCGAATTTCAGTCACGTGACACTTCCGGTTTTCGAGAAATCACAAAAAAGACCGTTTTTCAAATAGAACGCGTATTAAATAAAAACTGTTTCAGCAGCCAAACTGAGCTGCAACCCTCTGCGCCTTAAAACGTCGATCGGTTAGGCAACCACTTTGACAGCTTCCAGAATGTTCCGATGCCCTCTGCGCCTTCAAACGTCGATCGGTTAGGCAACCACTTTGACACCTTCCAGGTCTGGGTACAGTTTTTATTTAATACGCGTTCTATTTGAAAAATGGTCTTTTTTGTTTTTTTAAATGAGACATTTGTCCCACTGGACTGCTAGTTTTTATGTATTATAAAGTACTCTTATTCCATATTCATATTTTCAAATCTCCCACTTATACAAATGCTAATATTTAAATGTTGGAAAGTGCATTTTGAGCTTTGAAATAATGCAGGGACTTTTATCAAGAATAGAATTTTCTTATAAATGGATAATAAAAAAGTTTTCCATGTGTCCAAATTTATGCCCGTCACTGTATATAAAAATAATAGTTACTATAGTTAAAAACATAAAAATTGCACTTATAATTCAACTTGCGTTTAAAAAAAAATCAATTTACTTTAATCATCTTTATCTCCATTTTCATCATCTTTTTCACTATACTTACCTATACTGCTAATTTGGGGTAAAAGTTTCTTTTCTTTATTTATGAAGTTCCAAATATGAAACATTTTTATAATTATAAACTACACTCAAAACACCTCGGACAGTGAAAATTTTCAACTTATTTATTCCACTGATCATAAAAAATATTCTTTTTCACGTACTGTAGGGAAATCTACTGTATTTGCTAGCAGTAAATTTACAGTGGCTTCAAAAGCCACGGCCAGAATATCATCAGACACATCAAATTCTTCTTCAAAGTTCATTGCTTATAACTTTTGAAAGTTGATTTCACATTTTTTTAGTTGGTTGTTTATTTACATAGCTACTATGGTAAATAACTACCTAACACTCACCTATCATTTTAATTATAAATGATCAATCGTTCACACGATTTTTAATATTTTTAGGCATTTCCCTACAGTATGTGGAAAAATAGCATGTGCAATACATGAGAAGTGTTTTTGCATGCCCAGTGCCTTGCAGGGAAATACTACATTTTTCTCAACTTGCACAATATACCTACTACTCTAATTGGCATTTTGGCCAGGTATTGCAAAAAAATAGTAGTAATTCAGAATGGAAGTCAACAGTATTTGCTTTAATAAATATTATACAATTAAAGATATATTTATTCACGAAAAGATTTTGGGCTCACGAGCACGCAGTACGAATTGCACTGATTAAAACGACGTACTTTTTATAATACAATATTAACATTTATTGCACAAAATTCAATTTTAAATCAGCATTAATTAATTCATTTGTCAACCTCTATTATTTTATAAACAAAATCTAGTTGCTTTCAAATAAATTGCGGATATTAACAAGGTTCAAAACATTAACTTTTAACAATAATTCTACTTAAAATTATGATTTTGTACACTAATACTATATCTAAAATAATTATTTACATTTATATTAATTTAGCGTGTCTATTTTTCACTGCACGTCTTTTTAATTAGCGTTTTAAAAGTTCACATGTCACTGCACTGACTAAAGTATTTAATTCGCGCATATCCTGCACTGGGTTTCATTTGAATTTTCTGTTTGATTTTCGTTCACAATTTTAAATTCATATGTGTTCGCATTTCTGCAATTCCTATAATCCTTGCCTTTTGATTCTTACGGTTTCTTTCAAATGCCTTCTTTCAAATATGCCTATTGCATGTTCTTAAGCTTATTTATGCTTCAATCACCTTTCTTATAAAACCCTGACTGGATTTCACCATTAAAATATGCCTAAGTTCTACGCTACATTCCCTTGTGTTCGCCATCCATCTTGTAATTATTAAATTTTCTTCCGGCTTGGCCTATACATTTAGCACAAACCTAATTAACTAACCGAACTTACATCCAATTTGGCTCCCTATACGAAATGAGCTTTGCTTACTGCGTTTATTAATTATTATTCTGCAATTACTGGCATCTCATTACAACTGTATTCATTTCTTGGCAAATTGAAATTTTAGCTTTGCAGTTATATAAGATATCTCACTCTGAGCTTTCATGAAATGTTCATTAATTTGGCAATGCTAACAGAGTTGATCTATAGGGCTTAAAACCATAGCAGTATAAATGTTTTTATTCAATTTTGACGAAATTTTGGATTAATATTAATAGCCTAGGTATATTAAAAAAAAACCTTTCTTAAAATCATACTAATAACATTTTGTTAACCGCTGGCCTGGTCTTTCCTCTCACGCTTTCTCAATTGCAACTATCTGTCAGCCACATCTGCTTCGCCCCTTTAGCTCACTATCTTGTACACGTAACTTACTGTAACGGAAAAATCTAGACATATGTACATTTCTATTGTAGATACGAGATTTTTACTCAAGAAGACCAAACGCCATAAAACCGAGGTAAGTTTATTCTTAAATGGTACACCCCCGTAAAAATACTCACCCTCACTTTATATTGTATACAATGTACATACAAGGTTAAGCAAAAATACGAGAATATTTCAAATAAAAGTTACTGTATCGTAATATTTTACTGAAAACGGTACATTTTAAAAAAATAGCCTAGTTACTTTTTTCTAATGGCACTTTATTATATTTTTTAAAAGCTTTCTTAAAGCATTTCACTTTTACTATCTCCGTAGAACATTTGGAACAAAGTAACTTTTATTTAATATTTTTCCTAAAGTCTTTGATAACAAAGATATAGACATTTTTCCATATTATTGCCTAACCCTGTATATTATGTATTATGTTAATATATTGATATTGGAATTTTGGTTTCTTACAACGGTTTTTGCAAATCATTTGTAAATAGACCAGTTTTGGTCTTTTGGTTGCAATTGTAACACGAATTAGTCGGCACTTATGGGGTAGTTATTGTTATAAGATGTAATATAGGACTTTGGTTCTTTATTAGTAGCTTCAGCGTACTTATGCGAACGTTTTGTCCGTCCGTCCGTCTGTCTGTCTGGATCGCCTGTAACTTTCGAACGGCTACAGATATCGAAATTTTGAAAGGGGGCAAAGTTGTTGCTAAGGCCCCGAGCACCTTCATGCGCTATTTGGTTTTGGCGAAAGGTGCCGATTTTCCACTTTGCAAAATTTCCAAGCATTGTAGCCAAGTGGCGGCTTGTCCACTTGGCGCCATCTACAGAAGTTCGGTGGTCACGTTTTGAACTACACATTCTGAAGCTACTCTTTAGATCTGTAGTTGAGCAGTTTATTTGGTCATGTAGTTGAAAACATAAACAATGTAAAACTATTAACCTAAAAATATGACTTATGACAATTAGAAAAGTCATAACAAGTAATAAAAGAAAACTGTATTATCATTTGTTTAATAACCATTGGTTTTGGCGGGTCGTTTGAAAATAAACAGAACAAATGGGTTGTAGAAAAATATAATTTGAATTGACACAAGTCCTATTTGAGATCGAATTTAATAGTCAATTTTAGAAGTTAATGTACTGGTATGTACCTATTAATATTGCCATACACCCGTATGCATAGTCGTTCGCCAGCGGCGCAGTTTCGTTATGAATAGTATGTTGGTGGCACTGTACGTCTATGTCAAATTCGAGGTTAGCAGATTAGGTTTTGTGTCAGTTTCGTCAAAACTGACGAAAAACCTAACCTGATAACCTCGAATTTGACATAGACGTACAGTGCCACCAACATACTATTCCTAACGAAACTCCAGCGAGTCGCTGGTGAGCCGCTGGCGAACAACTATGCATACGGGTGCAAGTGTGTGCATGGATTACTACTACAAGGATGTGCTGCCAACCACAATAATAATAGCTGTAGCAGAGATCTGGTAAATAGAAGAGTATAGAAGATAAAGAGCTCGAAGATAGAAGCTTACAAAGTGAGTCTATTAACCGACAACTTAAAAATAAGACACTAAAAAGAAAGTAGTAACATAAAATAGATTTGCTACTTACAGAGTTACTAAAATTGAATTCAATTGGATTACAAATTAGATAAACATAAAATTGTAAACAAACAGTAAGATTAATCTAAAATTGATTTAACTGATATTAAGTATTATCAAATATTATTATTAAAGGTGTTAAACGTAAGATAAAGGCAGTTATGAATTACTTAATAAATACAATTGTCCTATATGTGGTATTATAGTTATTCATTGTTATGTCTTAATCTGATTTTAATAGTAACCCTGAGATAGAGTCGAATAACTAAGGTTATTACAATTACATGCAAAAGACTGTAGACAAAAGGTAAGATTTTAAATAAAAAATTTAAATAAAACCCTGAGAAAAAGATTTAAATTAAATCAAATCAAATAAAAGCTATTAGACCACAGCAATATATTGTATACGGGGTGCCATAATATTTTGAAAATCTTAATGTAATTTATTTTTCTAGTCCCTGGAAAGTTTAAAGATTGATAGGGCTGGAGTAAGAAATCGTAGTTACAAAATTTCTGTATACAAAATCAGAACTCCAACCAAAAAACTCAAAAAAGTATATGTCGCTGCAGAATATGCAACACCTATTAAAACGTTGCAAGAGGTAACGAAGACAAGTTCTCCTTATGCAGGTAAGCGGTGCTTAACATAATTTGCTTGCAATAATTTTTTATTTTTAGATCTTTATAGAAGGCATCTTAGGTACCTAGTGTTACATTTTTATCATACCCTCCAAAACCTGTTAAAAGATGAGCCAGAATGCCGTGAAGTCTGTGAAGTTATTTATTATGATGGTCAGCTGTACTAATTTGTCATTTCCTCGTTTCTAACAGCCTCTATGTTGCAGATAAGAATAAACGAGGACAATTTTATGATGTTGGTAAAATTATTTTAGCCAGAATAGAGGAGTTAAATCAGAGAAGTTAATAAGTCACACAGTTAATATGGTTTATCTTTTTATTAATTATTGCATATCCATTTATTTGTTTTGCTAATTACTACTTTCTTTTTTCTGTAATATAATAAGATAATTTATATTGTATTTGATTTGAAATTATATTTATTTAGCGTATGGCTTGTTTGGCCGGGAGTCCCGGGTCTGCAACCCGAGATGTTCGGCCGCCGACTATATGATATATATGTATATCATATGTATATTGTATGTAGCATGTGTTGTGTGTGGTCAGGTTACTCTTTCCCATAGACCAGTCTTCCGGGAAGAGCGCCGTTAATTCTATCCCAACGGCGAATGGTGTCCGAGCCGATACCGATCCAATGGACTGCGGAAAATTTCCGCCTATCCATGGATTCGAACCGAGGACTTGCTTAGTGCAAGCCTGATGCTCTACCACTGCGCCACGCGGTTGTCTTTTGATTTGAAAAACATTATTAAATTAGCACAATTATTCTTTCTTAAAAAAGCACATACATTAAAAGGACAACCATGGTGACTCTTGACAAATATATGTGGCGAACTTTTCATTTTTAACAATGTATAAACAAAGCAAAAGAATTAAAAAACTGTTATACAGAGGGATACATGAAAAACGGCCAGTGCTGTGGGATCGTTACTTGTCATCTAATTTTCAAAATTGAAACATCAAATTAAATGGTTCAAAGCACGCCATAACCTGACAGTAAACAATATTTTATAGTCCGTAATGCCTCTGAGGAACAATAGTCAACTTTGTTTTCAAATGGCAACCTTAATTTTCTATTCCTTTGTTGGAATCCACTGATTTTTCCGAATACAATGTGAGAAAATCATATTTTCCTTAATTATAGCGCAGGAAAAAAGTTACAACATTTTTACACATCGTGGTGGCTTCAAATCACCCATGCAATGCAGTCAAGTAAGCTGAGTACAGGGTGATGTTTAAAAAAAAAACTAATGTTTTTTTTCTGTTGTCCATTTTGATTCCATTCGTAATTTCCGCAAAATCAGGCGTTTACCTACATCACAATATTTGCACTCAAATGCGTATTATGCGACAAGATGTCATCTTGTTGGAACTAACCGCAGTTGAAGTTTTACGGGTGTGACGTTCATTTTTGAACATCACCCTGTACTCAGCCTACTTGATTGTATGTCACGTGTGATTTGATGCCAACGCAATATGTACAAATTTTACACTTTTTTTTCTTTGCTATTAATGAAGCAAAATATATTCTTACATCATTGTATTCAGAAAAACCATAGTCTGAAAAAGATAAAAAAATTATAGTTGCAATTTGAAAAAAAAAGTTGGGGGCTTTGGACCATTTTAGTGTTTCAATTTTTCAATTTTAAAAATTAAATGGCGATCCTACAGCTATGGCCGTTTTTCATGCATCTCTGTACCTACACAAGAAAAAATATTAAAACACAACTCAATAAATTCATAAATATAGAGATGTTCAGTGGAGCACACTGTATGCAACTATCATTTCCATAATATGAAATTTTATATTAAAAAGTAATTTCAATTTTTAGACAATACTTTAAACGAAGTAAGGCGACAGAGATCCCCAATCGCAAAAATAAATAAAAATACATCAGTTCATCTAAGCGAGAAAGACATGAAGAAGCTATACAAATTGATACAACGGGAAAGGAAATGAAAGAAATAAAGACAGAAACACAAAGTACAAGAAACGAGATAAAATTAACGAGGTGGTTAAGAAATATGGAAAAGAAATTCGTGCAATCAAAGAGGCACTAATCAAAAAAGAAGTAGAGTGAAAAACGAAAAGATAATGAAGTTTTTAAGTTGAAATTGAAAAGACAGGAGAAAAAAGCAAGAAGAGTAACATAATAATAAAAGGGTGGAAACTGAAAAGCGTGAAGACGGCCGAAGAAGAAGTAGAAAACTTCCTGTGGGACAATCGACAAGTGTGAGCAAAAGTAAAAAAGGCAAACACAATTGGCGAGCAAGAGGAAAAGAAAATAATAAGAGCAGAACTAGCAACAGTCACTGAAAAACTAGAGATCATGAAGAATACGCCTACACTAGGAAGAAATAAGATCTAATACATAGAGAATGATTTCACAAAAGAACAGTTGATTCAGACAGCAATAAAAAAGGTAGCAAGGGAAGAAGACAAAAATTGGTTACCGAAAACTAGAACTAAACAATGTCAAATACAAATGGTATAATGATGATGGAGGAAGCCTAAAAATAAAAGAAAAGGCTCCAAAAAACTATTAACGAACCTAAAAAAAAAGGCAAAATAACGAACAAGGCTATGAAAACGGAAATGAACAGGAATGACAATAACAATGGATGGACAGGAAATAGCACAGGCACAAAAAGTGACACTCAAAACGGCAATACAACAAAAAATACGAAGGTTAGAAAACAAAAAGAGAAAGCAGACCGAGGTAGCAGAGTGGAAAATAGGGACATGGAATGTGAGAGGTATTAACGGAAAAGAAATGGAATTAGTAGAAATATTTGAAGAGAATTATTTAATTTTAGCCATAACAGAAACAAAGAAAAAGGGAACAGAAATGAAGGAAATGAGAAACGGCCATTTATTAATATATGGAGGAGTGCTAAAAAGCGGAAATGCATGGACAGGGGTAGTCTGCTTAGTGAGTAAGGATATGGTCGATAAAATATACAACTGGGAATTTATAAATGAAAGGCTTTTAAAAGTCAGGATACACATAGAGAAAAATGATATACTGACAATAGTTAAGATGATAGGGTAGAAAATAAAAAGGAATTCTGGAATGTGTTACAGTATCAAACTGTTTTAAAGACACTCAAAGTATGGGAGTGCCAATTGCTTAATCGAGTCTGGGAAACGTCAACACTTACCCTGGAAGTCTCACTAAACAGGCTAAAAGGCCACGGCTTGATATGCTCAGGGAGATGGGCGTGGTCCTAAAAAAGGTACACCACAGGGCAAGCGTAACGGTATACATATAGGGTGTTGCAAAAGAATTGGGCGCGACGAGATCCAATCTGGAAACCCACGCTTAACAGAACCTCGAAAGCCAAACGGGGTAGGATACAAGTGCACGGCCTCACGACTCTCGACGCTGCAGCTGCAAGCGTCCCCAACTTACCTACAACGCTTAAACACTCAGGCTTCGCCGTACATTTATCTTTACATAGTATCTAACACAACCTGAAAATAAGCATGCACAAACTCATAGGAAATCATAAGGCATCGTTCAATAAACCGTTCTATTGATCTAAACACATGTAAAGCAACTGGTACAGCAATAAACACAGTAATAAATGGACTAACTCTCTAACCCAGCTGGGGGACGCTTTAATTCTAATCGACTATACTACCTAGCTAGCACACTGCTAAGTTAATTAGTTTTTACAAGCGGCCTCGAATAGGGTGGGCGTGTGGCAAATATGCACATTGATTATTAAGCAGGACTAATGAGTGAATGAGTTTTTATAAGCGGCCCCGAATAGGGTGGCCGTTCAGCAAATAAGCACATAAATTATACGTAAACAACCGAATGATTTGGTTTACAAGCGGCTTCGGTAAGGCGGCAGTGAGTCAGCAAATAAGCATTTTTCCCATGGCCATAAAAAATACACATTTTTGCATCTTAATGAATAACAGCTTCATTGTGACAACTGACAAGTCAGTAGATTGTCCGTAATTTTTAGGTCAAAATGACATACTTTCAGTAGTTTTTAGGTTAAAATGACATATTTAACCCACTGTACAACAGTGAATTGTGCATTTTTTCATAACACGTTCGTTGTGAGAACGACTGGGTGAATGTGTGTGGGCGTGGGAAAACATAAATATAAATTTTGTTAGCGATGTAAAAAACTAATAAATCGTTAATTACAATGTTACTTTTTTATGGTCATAGGAAATAGCTATTTATGCAACAAGTGCTAAAAGTTGACGTTTATGCACAAGACATGAAAATTATGAAACGAAGCCGAAGGCTGCGTTTCATAACATGTCTCGTGCATAAACGACTTTTAGCACGAGTTGCATACAATATTTTTTCTACGACCTTAATTTTACTGTTATTAATCCATAAATATCGATTTAACAAAGGTTTACATCTACGACACTTCTAATTTATGTCATAATAAACAGTAGGCCTTGGCACGCGGGCGAATGTTTGCGCAGCCAGTACTATCAAGGTCAGTTACGAAAGTTAATTATTAATACTCCACATCTGACTGTATTCAATACATAACGCTTTAATTATTTCAAAAACACTTTACCTGTAACGCAAGAAGCAACTAGAATAACTTTACAACTTCACTTCCAGTTCGAAATTGTAGTTTTATAACCTCACTTCACTTTATACCACAGATACGCTTAAAGTAAACAACTGATTTCTTTAACCACGCTAAACTATAAAACGTTACTTTTAGTGAAACAAGCTAGTGCTAAAAGGCCTACTTTTAGTAGTGGTCGTAGATAAAATAGTATACATAACTCGTTGTAAAGTGTCTTTCATGCATTCGTGTGATTTCTGCACTCGGCTAATGCCTCGTGTAACATGTGAAATTTGTCACATCGATCATAAAAAAATAGACCCATCAATGTAGTATTAAAATGTTATTTTGTAATTTCTCCAATATATTTCTCAATGGTTTGTTAGTGTTTCTATCACAGAAATTAAAAGGTACTTTCGTGCATTAAAAACAAACATGACTGTAGGGAAATTAACGTTTATTTCCTATAAGTGTATTAAAATCCATAGTTCTACATAAGGTTTATAATTAAAACTTATTTACAGATAATGTACAAGAATATCAATCAAAGATGTAAGAAAACAAGAATATCAGGTAAACTAAACTACACATTATTATCAGTACTGTATTCTAAAACGGGATCATTCGATGAAACATTGTGAATTATATCTAACAAAACGGTAACATCATTAAATGAAGAAATTTTTGAAGGAGCCCCAAGCAGTTTAACAACAGACTTTCCAAAAGTGATCACATAACCAGTGCAAATCCTTGAAAATTTGACACATCGTTCATTGACCTCTTTATTAGTAAAAGTGACTTCGGTGATGGTCTGTTGTCGAGAGACTACAATACGAATTTTCCAGTTTGCAGCTGGAAGTTTGACCGATTTCAAAGAGCGCACTAACTTGTTGAAATCAACGTCGCTGAATTTAGGAACCTTAGTCCTATGAGGAGAACTATTACATTCAATTAAAACGTACCTCGCATTTCTTTTTTGCTTAACGGGTCGATTGGAACCATTCACTTTTGTTTTACCTTTTAATGTATTAACTTTAACCACATCAGTCTGTTTCACGGCTGCAGGTTTTTCCACACCATTTTCACCATCTCTTACTTCGGGCTTCTTTTGTGGTATAACTGAATCGCTATGAACTGCCGTACTTTTTCTCGACTGTTGTTTATCGTCTTTATCAATAATTTTAATCTTCGGCGATTTTACAACAGGAAGTTGGGGAGTCGATAGTGCAGAATTACTTCTGCTGCGCAGTTTGGGAGGAGAATAATCTTCTTTATCGGATTCCTGTGAATCCAACTTCGGCGTATCCTTTTGTATTTTAGGTTGCACGTTGTTAACTTGATTTTCTTTTTCCTTAAACATTTTGATTCCTACGTTTGGCAATTGTTCTGTTGCCTTACTACTTTTGTTTTTCAAAATTAGCACATTATCAAATCGAGGAGGTTCATCAAATACTGGCAAAAATGAATGTACAACGTCATCGCCATTAGATAGAGCTAATGGATCTTCAACAACAGTATTTGTACTTTCTTCTGGTTTTGGCTTCGATTTAACCTTAACGGGCAAAGGCTTCTCTTTTGGAATATAGTCTGGACTACTTGGGGCAAAGTTGCGAATATTAGGTGAAACAACAAAATCTTGAAATTTAGAATTTGGTTTTCTCACGCGGGTAGTAGTAACAATATCTGTATTTTTGCCTCCATTAAGTCGGATTTGAAATAAATTTCTTTTAATTTTCAACGATTCAAAATTCGATTTTAATTTAGATTTGAAGCTTGCATTTCCTGATTCTTCTGTTTTATCTATAATTTTTTTTGGTCTACCCCTACCCCTCTTTTTAACAATGAGAACATCAGTCTCGAGATCAACATCCTTTTTGTCAAGAACTACATTTTGCTGTATCTTCCGTGGACGTCCTCTTCCTCTCTTTTCGACGTGAACTTCAACATTATTGGTGCTATCTTGATCTGAAGTGGAACACTCTTGTAATTTTCTTTTTATACCCTTTTTGGCATCACTGACGGATTCAGCTTCTTTACTTTTATTTTCTAGGTATTCTGAAAATAAAATAAATTAAATACTAGTAAATACACAATATTATCAATGTGTGTATTCCAGAAATCGGTACATTATATTTGTCCAGACACAAACATCTTCCAGTTTTATTATCAGGAGTAATATAATAAGTGCTATGCTAATTATCGATAGCTTTTTAAATGTCACGAATGTTAGTTCCAATAACGAAAATAAAGCGAGTGCGGAGCATGAGTTGTATTTTCCAAAAAGCATGAATATACATTTTAAAAAATGACGATACTAGGGGTCCAAGAATTATATTTAGGAAGGGAATATTTATAATGAGTACATGTGATACACCGAATCTGTGAAACTGCTCAGTTCACGAAATGTTCAAAGTTTTGCCGTGAAATCGGCACTATTAACTAATAACACTAATTTTACCTATTTCATGATATGAGCATCAGTAACATTTGATTTTTTCCTATTATGCAAATTCAGCAGATGCAGTGCAAAATTTTGCCCATTTAATTAATGAATTGAAATCTCGTTACAACATATTGTTACGAGCCACGGCTGAGGTCGTTGCCCCGGACATTGTTCCAGAACCGTCACGATCAATATTCAGGAAGCAGCCGCAGACGGGTGACGTCAGCGGTCTCGAAGCAGCTGCGAAGACATGAGTCACGCGGTCGAACGCTCCGGAAGCGCCCTTCGTGGCAGATGCAACAGGTGACTCACGCTTGCTCGATGTCAACACCTGCGAATGCTAGAATGTGCGGGCGAAGTCTAGAATGACTCATTGTGGGATATAAATACTCGCGAGCGGGAATAGCGGGCAGTTCTGATCAAGCTCACACAGCGTAAGCCACCACATAAATGCTCGCGTAATATACATAAATAAAAGCACGGTGTACATATCAATAATAGAAATAAATAACTATATATAATCGTTAGTGTTAAGAGTGAAACAAATAAATAATTGAAGTTTAACCAGTGTAAATAATAAATAAATGTATCGTAGAAATAGTGCGTTAGTTTTAGTAATTGGAAATCTGCTTGATAATTCTCGTGTGCTTGTAAATAATAATGATTAATCTAATGGTTGTAAATAAATGTTTAATACAAGAAGCGCCGTTATAATTTTTAAATAGCCCGAATGTTAAAAACGTAACAATATATTACGTCCAGCAGTTTTTTAACAGTGTTTAACATTTTGATAACATTTTAAATAAACCAACTTCATAGTTGCCACCATAGTTTTCATAAAAAAACTCATGAAACTCAAGAAAAAACACTGGACGTAATATGTATTGTAACGAGATAAACAAAACACAGTGTATAATAAAATACAAAGCACAATTGTTTCAAATACTATTAAAATCTATAGATTTAAGTAAACGAAATGTATTAAGTAAAAAGTGAAGAAATGACTGTAGAATGCGGTGTTCCTCAGGGAACGATATTAGGACCCATACTTTTTCTTATATATATAAATGACATATTTGTGGTTCTGTCGGAGGGAGAGCTGATATAATAATAATAATAATAATAATAATGATGACTTTATTCATTTTGTTTGTATTTACAAAAATGAATCACAAGGCGAGGTTCAGCAAACGCTGCTTTACCACCTAACCTTGGGCAAAATAAATGTTATTATATGGCTTACAGCCTAAGGAGTTTCGTGTGTTACCGCAATATTAAAAACATATAAATTACAACGACTACAAAAAATTGCGAGTATGTTATCTCGGGAGACTAGCGAAAATAGAATAAGGAGTCAGCTTATGTTTTGCAGAGAAAGGAGATAGATGCATTCTATATTTTCTCTTGAATTCCACAAAACTTAATAAAAAGTATTCAGGTTTGAGCGAGTTAATTACTTTAGACATTTGATAAGTGCAACAAGATTTATATTTTTCAGTTCTATGGGAAGGTATGGTGACAAGAGATATAGGGCGAAGATTCATATTGATATTAACATTAAGTGAAACAGACCTAAAATCAATTTTTGAATACAAATAAGTAGAACATCTATCACGATATATCTTCATGAACATACATGCTGCATGAAGCAGTCTCCTATTGTGACTAGACAACCAGCCCGCATCCTTGAGCTTGTGTGACACACTATCATACTTTCTCACTCCAAAGCTGTAACGCAGACACGAACGCTGCACTTGTAATTTATTTTTATCTATAACGCTCAAGCAAGGCCCAAATACCACATCACAGTAACTCAAATGGGAAAGCACGAGTGAATCACACAGCACAGCTTTAGTCTTAGTTGATAAAAAATGTCTATAGGGATACAAAGCTTTAAGTGAGCCATAAGATTTTTTAAGAATTTGTACGTGTTCCGAAAAATTAAGATCCTTATCAATAGTCAAGTCTGAATTCCTAATGACATCAACCACAGCAACAGACTGGTTGTCCACAACAACAGAAACGTGTGGAGAGACAGCTCGCTTAAGATGATGTGGTCCAAATAAAATTACTTGAGTTTTCGAGGCATTAATTTCTAAGGAATGATTTCTAGATATTTCTAACAGAGTCTTTAGATCATTATTAATTTGAGAACACGCTAAAAGAACGTCCTTGAAGGATAAATATATTTGAGTGTCGTCTGCGTATTGATGAGATGAACAAAATTGTAACTGTTTAGCAAAGGTAGCTGTGTAGATGTTATATAGTAAAGGACCCAAAATGGAACCCTGGGGCACTCCTGACTTCAATCGCAAAGGAGAGGAATAATGTTGATCAAGTTGAACAATTTGCTTCCTATTATTCAAATAATCTTTAAGTAAAGCCAGCGGAGCAGCACTGAAACCGATATAATTCAGAACTGCGATTAAAGTTTCATGATTATGGGCCGGTTGCAGAAAGCAACGTTAAGTCTGGCGTTAGCTAACGCGACGTCAAAGTGAACAAAAACGAATCAAATCTCAAATGCTTATGGCAACTAATACATTAGTAAACAAAATTTGATGCGATTTTGTTCACTTTGACGCGATGTTAGCTAACACCAGACTTAACATTGCTTTCTGCAACCGGCCCTAAGTGTGTCAAACGCCTTACTGTAATCAAGTAGAACAAGAAGGGTCAATTTATTTCGATCATAGGCAGACAGGCTATCGTCAATAATATTCAAAAGTGCAGAACGACAACTATACAGATGACACTGCTCTCATTGTAGAAGGCAAAACATGGCAGAAAATAATAGCAATAGCAAAACAAAAAATGAAACTAATAGCAAATTGGTTAAAAGTGAAATTTTTGAGTCTAAATATTAATAAAACAGTTTTTACTACATATGGCAGCTACACGGACAGTACACCAGACATTTGCGAAATCAAAATACATAATGACTAGTGTAACCCAACAAATTGTAATTGTGATTGTTGTGCAATAACTACAGTAACAACAGCAAAATACTTAGGAGTATACATAGTGAGAGTCTATGGAACTATCAAATTACTCAGATTGTAAAGAAGACCAGATATCGAATACTCATTTTCTATAAATTGAGCCATATCCTAAGTATGGAGCAGTTGTTAACTGTATATTATGCCTTATTTTGGTCTATAGCCTGGGGTGGGGCTTACAATATCACATAGAAACCGCTCTTAGATGTTCAAAAAAGGATTGTCAAGATAATATTTAAGAAACATAGACTATACTCGTCAAATTTACTCTTCACACAAACAAATATTATTACTTTAAGGAAATACTTTGTAGAAAAAACAATTACTTTCAACCATAAGCATATAGTAGAAGAGTATAAACAATTAGGAAATTGAAGAAGGCAGACTAAAGTTACTCCAATAAGATTCAACAAAGAAATTACTAGAAGAAGTTATAAATCAGTCAGTAATAAAGTATTTAATGATCTGAGCATAGAGTTGAAAAACTCCGACTTAGACAAAATTAAATAGGGGGGGGGGGGGGTGTAACTTAACTATTTCTGTTTGGTGAACCAGTGATTGTGTTGATTTGTTCTTTATACATATTAACTGATCCGATATTCAAGATGTGGGTGAAAGTGTCAGTGCTTTCGAGTATTGTTATTAACGAAGCCTGTATAGTTGCAGTTTACGTTAACATTCCAGAATTATCATCACATGACCTCAAATGGATATTACCAGAAACCTGTAAGTTGACTTGTTGATTTCAGCTACGTAATTTGTTAGCAAGGTATAGTTTTTTAAGTCAATAAGGCACGCATGTAACTTGAAGTAGCCTTTAAAAATATTGATTCAGAAAGTGAATTTATTGCAACGTTAGAATTACTACTTAATCAGCTGTCCTTAATTGGAAAAAGTAAAAAAAGATATACGTCTACTACGCTATTTTCATTAATTCGACATTTAAAACCTCCACGCATAAATACTTGACCCCGTCAATTGGTGTATTCCTTTCCTTCTATAAGTCTACGTTAGAAAGAGATGAATGTGAGCAAAAGCTGCTTTTCGTAAAAAGTTAATTACGTTAGAACCAGTAAACGTAGAATTAAATATTTTTTGTATTGTTAAGCTTATAAAAAGTACTTTGTGGGCACCTCATTTAAAAAAAAACAATGGCTCAACAACTTTTTCAAAATTAGGTAATAACAACGGTAAAAAAAAGAGCACCGTTTGTATTAAGAAAAAATAGACGATTGTCAACGTTAAAGTGTTTGAATAAAAAACGAAGGTTTAATAGAATTTGAACCGTTAGGTACCATGGTATGTTATTGTTTTTACAGAAATAATTTGGAGAGAAAGAATAACTACTGCTTATTTTCTTAGTATTATTCAGAATTGTGGGAATGTAGTTAATGCTAGTTCTTCTAAGGAAACTTCTGTTGCATATAACTAGTGAAGTCAAAATCTATACAATAATAAAAGAAAACTAAATTTTGCATACGGCAAAAAACATATATAATTAACATATGAGGTTGGCTGTTCTGAGTGAGGTTGCACAATCCCCCATTTTTATTTAAATTTTATTAGGTGTCAAAAGTGACAATTAAAGTTATTTTGAGAGATGCCAAATAAGCATCTGGGAAATCATGTAAAAGAACTTATTGCTTCATTAATAACTTTTTTCATTCATGATCTATAGCCTCTTTTACCTTTCAGTGTCGAGGACCATTATATTTCTAAAAGGAGCGTGATAATGGGTGCCTCTTTATTCCTACCGTTCACTACCGTCAGGAAAGTAATTTCCAGTTTTTAATTGGCTGCAAATTTATAAAATTTTACTTGAGCGGGTTGCAATGAAATAAAATTCTGACTTCTCCACTCAAAAACAGCTATATTCTAAACTTAAACTCATACCGGCAACACCGCACATATATGAAGTCATGAAAGTTTATGATGTGCAACAAGTTTCTTTAGAGGAACTAAAATAAATTTAGAATAAATTTTTAACATGGCTTGATGCCTGACAACATGATTCTGACTATTTCCCTCCTACACTTTAAGGCAATCAAATCTTAAATTTCTGAGATTCATCCCAATTATGCGATAATTTTGCACTAGTGCAAATTATCGATAATTTGCACTAGTGCAAATTGCCTCGGCCTGTAATTAGTGACGCGCATGAATGGATTAACGAGATTCCCTACCTACTAGCAAGCGAAACCACTACCAAATTGATTCTAATTTTAATTATCAACAATTTGGCATGCACTGCGGATATTACTAATGAACTATTTCCGAAAAGGAATATGACATTTATATACTGACACACAATGACAGTAGTTTCAGTCGTGTCTTTGAAATACCGCCTTGGTTAAAACAACAATTTGGTGGTTCCGACGGATGCAAGTGATAAAAATAAACCGATAAAATTCCCAGGAAATATTTTAATTTTTTACCACGATAAAAACGCATGCTTGTTTGAATTTTGAAAAATCATAGCATTTGATTGGATAATAATAATAATAATAATTTCTTTATTTCAAGTAAATAATCGATATGTGATGTCCATTTTAAAAATTCGTTAATGATTATTCCTAAAAATCTGGTATTCTCGACAGTATGAAGGTTTTTATTTATGAGATTTTTCTTTTGAGGTGTTGGTTCTGAATACCATGGTGTTTGTTTTGTTTTTATTTATTACTAGATTGTTACTAAGAAATCATGCTTTAGTCTGTAGATACAAGTTTTCCCCTTTCTCAATCAGATCCCGATGACTATTCCCCGCAACCAACAGAGTGGTGTCAACGACAAAATTTGTAATTGCCGACTGCTCCCCTCCACCGGCCATGCAGGACAAACAAAATTGGCCCCAGATGCTCCCCTGGGGAACTCCCACCTGACTTTCTAATAATAAAAGATGCGGGAAATAGGCTATGACAATACATTAAAATAGATGAAGTTTCTAACAAGGATAACATTCTTTCACTTAGCAACAAACTATAAAATAGTCAACAGTAATTACATAAGTGGTGATAATTTTTTGATAATTTTAACTAGATTCACAAATTTGTTGCTATTAAATCTCACGAGTGGACGAAGTCCACGAGTGGGATTTCTTAATAGCAACAAATTAGTGCCTAGTTAAAATTATTTAAAAAAAATTACCACAAATGTAATTCGGCGTGATTATTTTTTAAACAGTCCAAGTTATAGATAGGGTTTGATGGAGAATCCAGATCAGTGTCCTGTTATTTTTAACAACTGCTGCTCACCTACTCCTCTTTTAGCTAGTTGTGTTACAGCAGAAGAACGTTTTGAATGGTTTGTGAAAAAATGGTCGCTGTAATAAGCTAGTAGCAAATAGTCAGTCTAATTTTGATGCTACTAGCAAATAGTCAGTGTAATTTTGATGCTATTGGTCGATTTGAAATTTTTTCTCATTACTATTGGCTGATAGGACTGTTTAAAAAATAATCATGCCAATTATGCTATCATGTTTTCTGAAATTTTCAACAATTCTTCTGCTATTTTTGGTCTACGTACCCCTCTTTTTAATAACGGGAACAACATCAGTCTTGAGATCAACATCCTTTTCATCAGAAACTACATTTTCCTGTATCTTTCGTGGCCGTCCTCTTCCTCTTTTTTTGACTTGGACTTCAACATTATTGGTACTGCCTTTATCTGAAGGTGAAGACTCTTGCAATTTTCTTTTAATACCCTTCGTGACTCTACTGACAGGTTCAACTTTTTTAGCTTTATTTCCTAGGTATTCTGAAAATAAATAATTCAATATTAGTAGAGACACCACAATATTATTAATGTGTCTACTCCAGAAATATCTAACTATATTGGTTTAGACACAAATATCTTCCAGTTGCATTATCTTGAAATGTCATCAATGTCAGTTGCAATGATGAAAATACAGAGAAGCACGAGTTGTATTTTCCAAAGATTGGAACTAGCACTAGTTGATATTCCAAAAAAAGATTGATTCTTAAGCGTAGGTACCACGAATTATATTTATGAAGAGAATATAATGAGTACATACATTCCGTCATCTTCGTACAGATGTCACCAAGATCGTAAGTTACAGAAAACTGCAAATATTTACCATTACTTCAGAAATACTGAATTCAATCAAACAGAATATTCAAAACTTATGTGAAATGACAAATAACGTGGGATTTGGTATAATGTCTGCTACAGTGGCCATGTTAGTGAAATAAATTGTTCACACTTTTGAAAGAACAAATCTATTATACTTCTCTGGAAACATTGACTAGTGTTAATACCACGGCCTGCTGAATTGTGTGATAAACGTCACTTTATACGGCCTGGGCATATGTGAAGTTTTGTGATTCTCCGCAGAGCCGCGCAGAGCGCTGTATACCCACGAGCAAGAATTTCAAATTTGCAATGTAACATCAGTTACCACATTGACTACGATGCAAATATTTATCAGTTTCGTGCTAGTTTTTTTGTGTATTTTCTTATTTATGTTATTTACGTTCACAGTTTAATTTGTTGATTAAGTTATCAGTTTTTATTTGTTAAAATGGAAAGCGGTTCTGCATATTGTTCGTATAAAAGGTGTTGTATTGCAACCTGCAAAAATATACAAATTCGAGGTTAGCAGGTTAGATTTTCCATCAGTTTTGACACAAACTGACGCAAAACCTAACCTGCTAACCTCGAATTTGACATAATTGTGAGCTCTTGTCATAATGACTTACAGTGCCACCAACATATTATTTATACAACAAATATTTCAAAGGCAACTTAACCAGACTAATTAATGAACACCCGTTAGATTACACCATTCATATTTACAATAAATTCAAAAGAATCATTTTTAAACAGGTATTGGTCATGACAGCCGCTGTCATTTAAATGTCATCGTGGGTATGTGGCGCCAAAACGGCCAAAATTTACATTTTCTCAGAAATGAAAACAACAATAAATTTCAAAAAAATACCCAGCCCATATAAAGTGACGGTTGTCACACAATTCAGCAGGCAGTGTTAATACTTGCACGCCACTATTAGGCTTAATAGGACAGAAGATCTTTGTAATGTCTACCTAAATCAATATTTCATGTTTTGATATACAGTGCGAGCGAGTGTAAAGTCTGGAACTATCGAAATAGAACTCTTATCAAATGTTTTTGAAAGAAATCCTCGAACACGCCAATTTTTATTTTAAATAAGACATATTTTACTGTAATTGTCACTTTTATATTGTCTTTTGTTTTTGAGTTATGACGTTCGCAATAATTTTTTAAAATGGAAACCCTAAATTTTTATGATGAATATGGGCAGAGCATGAAGCTCTAAGACCCAATACGCTAAAAAAGTATGATACTGTATTTTCAAATTTTCGAGAAAATCACTTTTAAAGTATTAAAACAAAAATCGAATAAAAATCAAGTAGCCATGAAACAATGAGTTAGCCCTAAAATTATGACAGTTCTTCATAGTTTGTTTAGCTGTTTTTGTTGTGTGCTCTTAATTAAATAATGTTGCAATATTTGAGTGAAAAAGAACGAATTGAAATTTTAGTATTGAAGGGATCGACTACCGTACGATTTTCTCAAAAATTTCAAAATACAGTATCATACTTTTATTAGCGTATTTGGTCTTAGAATTTCATGCTCTGTCCAAATTCATTATTTTAGGGCTTCCATTTAAAAAAAGTATCTCTAACGTCATAACTAAAAACAAAAGACAATCTAAAAGTGACAATTATTACAGTAAAATATGTATTTTTTAATATAAAAATTGAGGTGTTTGAGGATTTCTTTCAAAAACATTTGATAAAAGTTCTATTTCAATAGTTCCATACTTTACACTTGCACTGTATAATACTACTAGTGACATTGTAATAGAGATAATTCCATATTTGCCACTGAAAGAAAATGCTATAATTGCTGCATCTTTATTAACAGATACCCTACAATCACATTTTGAATGTAGAGATAACGAGCAACCCATTGTTAATAGAATTTTATCAACATTTATTAAACCTCTGCTTAGCAGTTATTGCAAAACACGAACGGATATAAACTTTTCTACTAGTTTGCATTCTAAACCACTGAGTAGAAAAATACTAAAGTTTTTGTTTTTTGTGTGTTTATAAAATATATGCACAGTTATATTAAACTTACTATTCACTTTATATTTAGCATTAAAGGAGAAATAAAACAGCTCTTTAATATATGACAATCACATTTAACATGTGCATAACCAAACATTTGGCAATGACATTGATTGACAACTTAGAAATGTCAGTGTTAAACCCTGAATTTTAGATTCCATTGACACGCGATAACACTAAAGGATTCAGAGTCTCTTCTGTCTACCCTTACAATTGCCTTGTTATTTTTGTAGAGTTGCTTCAGTAAGATGACCAGATGTTGAGGAGTTTCCATATCTAACAGAGCAATCCATAGCTGGGTGGATTTTACTAGAATACCTGTATAATAAGTAGATAAGAGTACGGCAAATGCAGGAACAGCATTTGATTGCTTGGATCCCTATGCATGTACTATTGCGGAAAAAATATTTCGCACGATACTTAATCTAGTTACTTGGTTTTATCCATAGTGGCTTAGTGTGTATCTGATTATCTGACTACTTCAAAAATAATCGATTACTTCTCACCAACTCAACGTATTCCTTAAAAAATCACTCCAGCTGCGCTGTTGTGATTTTTCGCAGAATACGTCTTGTTGGTCGAGAAGTAAAATAATCGATTATTTTTTATGTTCTTGTGCTATTATAATTGATTATACTAGTATGCAACAAGATGTATTTGTTATTACGGATAATATGACCAAAATATTCTAGCTTTCTCTGCTTGATAGTTGTTAGACCTTTTTTTTAAGCTTATTCAGACGTAGTAAGACCTCCACATTAGTAACTAAATCAGTCCAGGGCATTTTCAACATCCTGCAATAAGTCCACATTTTAAAGGCTTCCAACATCGCCTCCGTAAGTGTTCAACCTTCAACGCCATAGAAAAGGGTACTAAAAACGTAACATCTCAATAGTCGAATTCTGAGGAAAATTTGCAAATATCTACTGGTTTGTACTTTTTTCATGTTTGCGAACTGTCTAGCTTGTTCAATGCCACTCCTGATCTCAACCGTCAAATCCCAGTCCTTATTTAAGTGTCGTACAAGATATCTAAAAGTCTCATTTTGAACTACCAGCTTTACCTTATTATCTGTGTGACTTTTACTTACGGCAAGCCATTTTGTCTTCTTCACTTTGAGGTTTAAGCCGCATTGAACTACTGTGCTCTAGAACTGATGTTAAAAGTTCCTGTAAGTCTCTCATATTCATAGCCAATAACACTGTGTCATCGGCGTATCTAAGGTTGTTTATCACGACACCACCGAAATTACTCCGATAGATTTTCTTCATAAGGCTGGGGATTGAAACGAAGAAAATTCACCAATCGTCCCCCTCTCTTTATCGTGTTGCGCGGTGCTGGTATCTATATTAGTATAGACCCACTCAAATTTTCCATAAAATTTCTACTTCGCTATTCAACTTATGCAAGGGTTTGTTTCTCTACTGAGCAGGTGTGCGGACACATGTTTCTGTCGGTGCAGATAATTTTAAGATTGTTCTGTGATTTTAAGTAAAATAAGCTTCTTGGCCTTTGTATGTATGTATTATCGAAAACCTCATTTTACCTACAAGTGTAGAGGCCGGTGCTTTAGGCTCAATCCACACTATCGGGCTGCTCTTGGGTTCGATTTCGCTCCGCTCAAATATTTATACATTGTTAGCAATGGGCACGACCTGAGCTTGAGCGTTACCTATAGTGTGAATGTGCCCATTGCTAACAATGTACCATACGATCGAAAACTTTTAACCTCTAGAAGGCTGTGGATTTTTTTAAATTTAATTTATGTTGGCAGTGATGAGTAAAGGTACTTACTAATATAACCTGTACAATTTTGACAGAATCACTCACCTCTTACATGATGTTTAATACTGAACACAAGGTGGTGCTGTGTATGGAAAGTGCAGGAAATCGTTTTGAACAGCTGTAGTTGTTTTTGTTACTAACATTTTTATGTATTCAACAAACATTTTTGTATTTGTTAAAATGACATTCTTAATTTAACCTTAAACTGACAGATATAAAATGCCAATGTGACTTTTATTACCACGACTGCCAACAACATTTTTTGACAAAATAATTCCACATCCCTCTAGAGGGTAAAAGTTTTCGATCATACTCTATAAAAAATTGAGCAGAGCGAGATCAAACCGAGAGCAGCCCGATAGTGTGGATCGAGACTTATGCTTCTTGGCCTTTCAGTCACTATAACAAAAAAATCTGTGAAATTTCAGGCATAGATAGAATAAACAGGAACAAAGTGATATTTAACTGATTCTAGCCAAATGCTGAATCTATTATGTACAGTGTCCGCCAAAAAGTCGGCCTAATATGGGGAAAAAATTTATTTTGATTTTTCAAAAAAACGTTACGTCAATAATTTGTGCTTGTCTAAAAACCTATTTAGCCCCTATCATATATACCGAGTGATTTTTACTTATTTAGAGGTCAATCAGATTTTTTAGTGTGTTATTTTTAGCTAACTGAACAGAAAACACCTAATTTTTTATAACTTTAGCTAATTATTAATTTTTGAAATTTTAAAATAATTTTCAAAATTTCACATACCAAGACTTAATATTAAAATTCAAATTTTTTTTTATGTGTAGACTTTAAAGATTTATAAGTGGACAAAATAATATAAAATCATTTTCCAAAAAGTAGTATGTTTGCGTAATTTTTTCTGTTTTTTATGCAAGGTGCTTTTTAGGAGAAATATTTTTAAATTCTAATTAATATCTATTTAAAAGGCTTCTAGAAACTCTAATCGAGCCCCGTTAATTAATTACTGTTACAAAAATCCAGTAAATATTCTCTTAAAGTCGTACAAATGAGATTTTTCTTTATCCAATTTACATGTTCTAAAAAATACAACTTTTCGGTAAATAATAAAAAATGTAAAGAAGTAATTAACATTTTATATTATTTTTAGAAAAATTTACTCTTAAAGGGATGAAAAGGTGTGAACTGTGTTTACACGAATTACTCAATATCTCTTAGACCCGCTATCGACTTGGTGTTTGCTTACATAAGTATCTAATGCAAATGTCTAAAACTGCATTTCGGGATCAACCCTTAAAGTGGGAATCTGCATTGGGGTGAACTATACAACCCCTTATATCTCCTGTGTTTGTTGAGTTAAGCATTTTTTTTAGCATATAGATATGTAGTTCAAATCTTTAGAAAGGGGTATTAGTTTTTTTTTAAATTTCACCCCTAAAGCGGTAGACACGCAAAAACGAAAAGGGGTAGAGTGTTAATATAATTTGTTTTCGCTCTGGGTTCATTTCAGGATAAGATGGGCTGAAATAATTTTTCGAAATTTCACCCCTAAGGGTTGAAAAGGGGTAAATTGTGTTTTCACAAATTTCTCAATATCTCTTAGAATAAAATGGAAAGATTTTTGAAATTCCACCCCCCAAGTGGTGGAAACGGGTATCCTGCTATAATATATGAATACAACATTTTATAAGTACATACATCTATTACTTCGACACAAAGTGTATGAAGTATTGAAATTCCCTCATATCGAAAACCACTCTGAGTCAAATATCTCTAAAATTCGAGCCAACCGACTAATGAACCCAGTATATCAAATCTCCGTCTCGGCGGTGCGGATCTTTTGGTGAAGATCCCAGCCCACTAGATCAATCCCCCCGTATTGGGAGGTGCCTAAACGTGCTGTGCGGGGGATGTATGTTCGTATGTGTACACGATTCCGGTCTCCAGGAACCTTCCTGAAGTCTTGGATCGTTTTCATACGATAGGTCCTCCGAAAATGAAGGCAACATCAACTTTTGAGCTATGGTCATCGGCAAAAAAATTTTTTTTTTTGTTTATTTTTTTATAAATAACTGGTTCATAGCAGTTCATTGTATTAGCGAAACGGAGTGATGCTGAGTATCGAAGTATTTTTGGAAAGCACGGAAGGGCGCTTTTCTTGGGTGGGGGGTACCATATATTTTTTGATTGTTATACTAAAACTATAGTTTTATCAATCTATACAAGAGAAAACAAACATTTGTAGTCCGTACGAAGAATGAGCATCTTGCTAGTCTGTAGTAAATTACGCAAGAAAGTACATATTACGTAAAAAACAAATATGTTACATTATTATTTGTAATAATAATATATTTATTTGTAATAATTGTACGTGAAGATATAAACTACAATTCAAATTTTAAAAAGTTTCCGGTAGCGGGAATTGAACACTGGTCTCCTGAGCTAGAGTCAGGTATCCTAGCAAATACACTCTACAGGCACAGAATAAACACCTAACGGACTCAGAAGCGAGACTCCGTGGCGGCGCCTTTGATGTTCGAGGTGCCTTATTTTGATCAGGCGGCCATACTGTGAGCAAGTAGAAAAGGCGGAAAATTTAAAAAATTTAATTATAGGCGCACCACCGACAATACCTGTTAAAACCAATCCATGGAAACACACGTCATGACGTCACAAATCTACTCCTTAGCGCTACGCATGCGCACTGATTTTTAGACTACCAAAGTCGCGAGTGTCGCTCCTGAGTCCGTTAGGTGTTTATTCTGTGATACAGGGTTATAATTTCTCTTCTTCAACCAGCTATATACTGCGCAGATGCATGATATTTAAACGAAAATGCACATATTTTAATGGCTGAATTTTTATCAGTAATTATGTATGAAGGGCAAATGATATTTATCAACGATCTTCCTGAAGTGGTTTAATATTGTAACTATCAACTTTTGCTGATGATTTGAAACTATTTTTAAAAATATTCAAAGCGAATGATGTACGAGGAGTGTTCAAATACAAATTATAATTTAATATTTATTAAAAAACAAACACAAAGACTCTGATGTATTGTATATTATGTTATTTTTCTACATTGGTCTCCCTCCCTTTAAATGAACTGGTACCATCTTTTCTATGGCTTGAGTTTTCCAAGAGAGATTAATTCTTTTGGCTGCTGACGCACCCATTCTCGAACAGTTTCGATAACTTCTTCATTGGCAAGATTTTTTTTCGCTTAGAACCTCTTTTAATGGTTCAAACAAACAAAAATCTGATGGAGCAAGGTCCCGACTGTATCGTAGATGGTGCAACATAGTCCATTTCAATTTTTGAATTGTAGTCAGTGTGTGGGCAGCGAAATGAAGTCACGTTTTTTCCACGCTACCCTTACTGATATTTAATGCAGAAGCAATGCTCTTCCCTGTAATTTGATGATCGTTTCAAATAAGTGCATTTTACTCTGTCAGCATATTCTTCTGTTGTTAATGTTTTTGGATGACAAATATTGGGTTGATTCTCGAAACGTTTGCAGTTATATTTAAACGTTTTACTGCTTTTATTAACGCTTATGTTTGACAGTGCTTGCTCGCCAAACTATTTTTAATTTTTGTACAAATTTCTGATGGTTTGATACCTCCTTTAATAAGAAATTTACTATTAGTGCGTTGTTCGACGCTTGAATGCACTTCCACTTTACTCATGCTTGCCAAACAGCGTTGCCAGATACTCATTTATAAATTATAGTCTCAGCAACATTAATGTTATGGTATTTGGAAACAAATTATGGTATAGTCAAGCTTTATTTGCAGGGGGTATTTTTATTATTAGAAATACTATATACTTATATCCTTGAGAACAAAATACCAGAATTCATTCGATTAATCGCTAATATGTACAGACAAAGTAAATAAGTAAGTATAAACATTAATACATAAAAATGCACATATTATTTTATTGGAAAAAAAAACTGGTAAGCATTATTTTCAAGTAGCTAAATTAAATGAAACGTTAAAATAAAATACTTAAATTACAAATGGTACCTAATGCATATACCTATTAATTAATATCGTAAAACTCAAAATAAATCGTTTAACATCTTCTATAGTCTATACTATCCATGACTTCAACGCATTCTTAAAAGTAAATAAGAAATTAGTTAACAGTCAAGCAAAATAATAATTTTATTTTTTGTGTAATATATTTGAAGTCATGTTTTTTAAGTATTTCTTTAGAGGGTTGATATTCATAACAACAACCATATTTTTCTGTGTTCTGATGCTAATGCTAAGGAATTTAATGTTTTTAGCGACAGTTTATTTTAAATTTTAGTTTTTATTACATTTGCCTTAGAGAACACCCTCACATGTGGTAGGGATAAAATATCTAGTACAAATTTAGAGCTGTAGTCTAATAAAAATGATAACGAAACGACTTCAAGCAATTTCATATTCCGAACCATAATGAAATAATACGTAATAACCATGCATGACCTGCTTAACGCTACCTATCGTTTTAGGGGAACCCCCAGATCAAATGCTGTGCTTGATAATCAGCAGACGAATAATAACGCATAATTACATTTTTGGAGATTGACGTCTTGCTATAATTTTTACATTTTAATTTTTTGTTGTTGTTGAGAAATAATGGTATCATATGATATGAAACTGTATTATGGTATATTTTAGCTAAATTATTTTTGATGATATCAAGCTTGAAATTACAGTATAAATACAATAATTATGGTAAGTCTGGCATCACTGTTGCCAAATGAACGAAAATTAATTATGGCATCTCAAGGACTAAATCATGTTAGGACTTGTTCCAGAGCATTAACTAATGTATACAACTTCTGTGCATGTCTCTGTCTATTGGGTGCGCAATTAAAATTTTATTTTATATTTGAATGCTCCTCGTAGTTTATTTGCAACAGGATTTAGATGCTATTGTTAATTGGGAGTTTTTTCTAATAATAGTTATGTGTTTCATTTTCTGTGCGAATCAAACATACTATTTTTTCTACAACTACTCATAAATTCGGTAATATGACTTATTATTTAGAATCAAATATTGTAGGCAACATTGTAGAGCATTCATGATGCAAATAAACAATCACTATTCTGGGAAAATAAACAACAACGACGGCGAATGCCGAATATTGACGAAGCGTTTGTTTTTTATTTAAAATTTACCATGTAACACCCTATCTTGCGTCCATTTTCAGGGTGTCTAGCAGATATGGCATTCAAAATTCCCGTATAATTCCCGTATTTTCCCGGTCATCTTATTAGGATTCCCGGATACTTTCTGGTCTTCCGGTCGGACTTTTTAGGGTATTCATTAAAAAAAAAAAAAAAAAAAAAAAAAAAAAAAAAAACAACAACGACCTGTCTTCGCGCGTCCCGTACATTTTTGCAATTATTCCGGATAATCCGAACATTTTTACGGAAATTTCGCTTATTATTTCCGTAAAATGGCAAAAATTACTGCAAATTCCCTTTGTTAAAAAAATTCCCGGTTGCCTAAGAAATTCCCGCATATTTCCCGCATTTTCAAGGGCACTTTCAAATTCCCGTATAATTCCCGGTTTTCCAGGAATTCCCGGTCGCTAGACACCCTGATTTTTGTATTAGTGCAAATATGAATCGAAAAGTGTACAGTTGCCA